>CM032894.1:25648611-25943840 GCA_019176425.1 Megalops atlanticus
AAAACAGTAGCCTGTGAAACGTGCCATTTTTAACCCAGTCAGTGATACATTCAACAAGTCCGCTATCTTACCCTATCAACATGTAGCTGATCCTTCATCAAACTCACCTCATATTTACCAAACTAATGTACTCTAGCTAACTAAAGTTTACCCATATGATGAACTACTTGCTCAGCATTTAGAATAGGGCAGAAACACTGGCCTTTGTGTTTCATTTCGAGGAGTATTTTACCAACCTGTAATTAGAAGAGGCACACGACATGAACTTGCGTTCAACTGACGATAGGATTTATTCTGTGGTACATGCCTGCCTCAAACAGGTATCTTATTCCCCCCCAGGCAAAGCGCCATCTAGCGGTCTGGTTGAACAGTAAATATTCAACTAACAACAATGAATTTGCATTCGCTCCTTATTTAAATGAAATAAAAAAAAAATAGGGGTGGTTTTTTTCTAGTTAGTTGCCTTTTATTTTGTATACCTTTCTCAACATATTTTACTTTATGAACTGCTCATATTTTTAACCTTCTACATGTGTGTGCCCTGTTGCAGTCTGCCCAGCCTAGCAGAGTGGGTGATTCGTGCCGCTGTGCTTTTTCCCCCTGCGCAGCCGTCCGTGGATGAATTGCCTCTAATTAAATAAAGCTTTTGTACCTGTACTCCTGCATTCTGGTCGTCTGTGGCGGGCAGATCAATTGGGGGTAACCTGAGTTGGGGGACGGGGACCAACATTGGCGTGTGTGGCTCCTGACAGAATCGCTGATCACCACGGTGGGTGGGTGCGGCGGAGGAATGGCGGTCAGGGGATGAGACCGGGCTTAGCACCATAAAACGGTTTTTCAGCTCCAAGGATGGCAGTGGGCGGAGGATTGTCCCCGCCTGCCTCTGTCACCCACTCATTTCCACTGATATTGCCTCGGACTTGGTGTGGAGCAGGAGCCCGTTGAGTGTCCCACAGCTGGAGCTGCCATGTGGGTGGTTAGTGGTGGAAACTCCTCGGCCAGTGTTTCCACACATGGCTCTTGAACCAGGAGAGTTGATGCAAGGAGCACAGAGTTTTGTGCTCCCATGCCAGCTGATCCGATTAAGACCATGGAGTTAAGTGTCCTGAAGTTTCGATGTCTGTTTTAAGACAGCATTTTGCTCTGTCAGTTGGCAGAGTTTCATGTGTAGATCAATCAGCTTCTCCTGCAGTTCTTTTATTTTATCGCATTTGGAGCAGATAAAATTTTCCATAAAGTCCTCTATGCTGATGATTAAAAACATGTCAGAGTTCGCATTTTTGGGCCGTCTTGTTCTTGGCTGTAGTTGGACCCTCCATTTCTTACGAGAGGTCCCGGCGAATCTATTCTCAACTCAACTCTCGATAAAACACGATAAAAAATAAATAGATAAATAATAAAACATGATAAAAACACATGAATGAGACACAGGAATCCAGCCACCCTGGGGTGACGCTGTCTCACTAAAAGCAGGCCTCTGAGTGAGACAGCATCACTCCAGGCAGGGTGCACTTCATTGAAGTCACAGCTCTGAACCCAGCAGTGTGTCAGTGACAAGGGGCAGTAAAGCCAGGCCTCTAAGTGACACTGCCTGACCCCAGGCGGGTTCCACATTATACACAGCACAGCTCTGAAGTCAGCAGTGTTTCAGTGAGGAGAGGGAGTAAAAGCAGGCCTCTGATTGACACAGTGTCACCTCAGGCAGGTTGCACAAGGGAGAGCACTCTGCCGTGGGAAGCAGTGGCAAACTCCAAGTGTGACCCCAGACAGAGTGTTATTCCTACAGGGAAAAGATCTGTGATTATCAGCTGCAAATCAAATGAATATCTGAATATCTCACCTTTGACCACAGAGAGGGTACACTTTATTCAGGGGAGAGGTCTGTGCATTGGTGGCCAGCAGTAGCAAGTGGAAATATGTGGAGCTCTGAATATCACACATTTTACCCCAGAGAGGGTGCAGTGTATACAGGGTTGAGGTCTGTGCTGGCCTACAGTAGCAGCTGGAGGGTAAAAAAGAATTTAAATAAATAAATGAAACCAAGCAGTCTAATTCATCCATTTATATGATCCAGCTCCAGATTTCCCTCAACTCCACTATGACGTGGGGTTGAATGCGTTCAAACTTTCCGTCAATGCCACCTTTTTCTGAGGGGATTTTCTGCTTATGGAGCGGTGAATTTAAAATGGTCTAGAACCATGAAAACACCACAGCTAGCATCCTCCCAGGGTGAGACACTTAACTAGCACTCTGTCGAAACTACTACCCCCTCCGTTGGAGTCCCAAAACGCGAGCTCCGAATTAGCAGCTAGCTTTCCCTATGGGTGAATCTGCGTATATAGTGGTAAATTGAAAATGGTCCTGCACCCCTCCCAAAGCAAAGCAAAACACGGAAATATGCCAGACAGCCTCTCCTAAGGTGAGAAACTTAGCTAGTGCTCGGTCGAAACCACAACCCTCTCCGTTGGAGTCCCAAAATACGAGCTAGCTTTGCCTATACGTGATTCCGCGTACATATCGGTAAATTGAAAATGGTCCTGCATGGAAATATGCCTGATAGCCTTCTCTTAAGGTGAGAAACTTAGCTAGCACTCAAGAAACATCTGAGGACACAGCTGTTCCGCTCTCACCTGAGCACCGGAAACACTCGCCCCCCCCTATGGAACTTCTCATGACTGAAACTCCTACTAAACTATAAAATAAATAAAACTGTAATGGTTTAACACACTCATTATCTTTTACCTGCTAGTTTGTACCTTGCCTGGCCAACCTTTGGAACTTTGTCATGCAGTGCTTCTAATACTGTTGACTCTGGTTTTTTGCTTGTGTTGTACTATACCTCACTTGTAAGTCACTTTGGATAAAAGCATCTGCCAAATGAGTGAATGTAAATGGTTGAAACCACTACCCCCTTCGCTGGAGTCGCAAACACAGCTACACATTAGTCGCTAGCTTTCCCTATGGGTGACCCTACTGATGATGTGTTGTTGCAATAGTAATCCTGCTCAGTGCGAGAGGAACCACAGGTTCAGACATTTGGTGTATGCATTTGGCTGAGGAGCCAATGGTGCTAAGCTACCGTCTGTGGGATTTTGACTGAATGCCTCTAAATCAGAATGCCCTCTAAACTTAACGATACCCAAGCACCGCAGATCTCCAGTTGGCCCGGGATAGCCGCCCCCCGGAGGGCGGTCGGTGTGGAGCGCCGTTCGTGTCAGGGCTGGGGAGCGGACAGAGGAGACACTGCCTCTCTCATGAAATGCATTGCATGTTTGTGGGGAACCTGGTGCTAAATCATTTATAGACAACCTGATTCTGGGTCAGGGTTTCATATATAGTAGAGAAGCTAACTCGCTGTGATCTGTTGAAAGTCAGACAGGACGGGCTGCCTGGCCTTCCCCCTACTGGATGGCACCTCCCGGGGAACCAAGCGTCCTGTCTGCCTGGCCACTCTGAGCCTAACTTCTGTGGGGATGAGTTACACAACTACTGTGAAGATAGATAGAACAAGCTTTTCCTTTAAGGCAAATTATTATTTTAAATACGTTTCTCAAACAGAGCAACAAAGATTACATGAATTGAGAATACACATTCATCTTATGCTGGGTTCAGACTACATGATTTTTTTGTCTTTCATGACGGTCACCATGTCAGACTAGGCTGTCATAGTGCCATAAAATCTTGCCGCCTCTTGGTCGGAAGACTGGCAACACTACAAGTTTGATCCCAACCAACCATCGTTCATGTCCTTGCATGTCATTGGGGAGGAGGGTCAAGAAAATGTCAATTATAGCTACAGAAGCGCTATGTGTGATGCTGGCGGTCGTCTGTTCAGAAAAGAAAAAGAAAAAAAGATTGTGGACCCATTCTTGGGTGTCATGAAGAGGAGAGTATGGGCTGTCTATCCTTCAAAGAGAACTTGAGGTAACAAATGTGTTATGTCAAGAACATTACATAAATGTAGCTAGCTACCACGTTCGCTGTACGTACACTGAAGGTCTTGTGGAGGAAAAATGATTGGGTTTTGGCAATCGTATACTCTCTCTGGTAAATGAAGATATGTAGCTGAGTTATATTTTCTTTTTAATATGTTAGTGAACCTTCCCCAACATTGTTAGTAACTCCGCAATTTGTCTAGTTCCTGTTTATACGATGGCATCCTGTTGTCGGGGCGCAATTAAAAGTTACACCATTACGGGAGCACATGTCACGATTACCCAGTGATCCTTCGGTTGTTTTAATGCTGAATGGAGGTAAGACGTGTGTTTCTTGCTCTCCAGTTAAGTAATTGAAGCTTACCATTTCTGAGTGTTTTTGATAGATTGCTCGTTTCTGTATACCACTAGTGTTGTAACAATCCTGTCTCAAATGGACTTAACGTCATTCTGGCAAATTAATTGATATAACGTATTTTACGAGTTAGCGATGAGCAATTCACCACGCGATTAGTTTATTAGCCGCGTTGTATTGTTTTAACAGGAACGGAGAGCAGATATGATGTACCAAATGCCCCATGTTGAATCAGGTATGCTAGTTTTTTTGTGATTATTATATTGGTTAATTAAGAGAGTGATCTGTCTCATTGTCTGTACAAATTGCCCGCAATCCATTATGTAATACGAACACGTATTATTTAGAACTGTTGCTTTGCAACTGAATATGCCACTATACGATCACGAGATACATTCCATACTTAGCTATAACAAGTGTGATTTATATTGGAAGTGTATAATTTTATATTACTGTTATTATAATGAATATTATAAATTATTGCTACATTGCTGTATTAGTGCTAGCAACTTTAGAGAATTCTTATGATTATAACAATGATTGTAATCCTAATATTGTATTAGTATGTATGGAGGTCTTTTGTGCTCACTTTAGTGATCGTTCAGGTGTTTTAATGCTGAATGGAGGAACGGAGAGCAGATATGATGTACCAAATGTCCCATGTTGAATCAGATTAAATTGGATGGATCAGAATCCCGCCTGAGAAGTGTATCATTACAACACCGAGATCAGCACAGCTCATCCAGCCAAACGAGGTCTGCTACAGATACAAAGATATGTTTTAATATCAGGTGGTTTTGTCAGGAGTTTCTCCTAACAGTGGTAATTGGTCTCGCTGTACTCCCTGGGAGAGCGAGGAGGCTCAGGTGTGCGGCAGGGCTAATTCAACTATTGAATTATTGGTGATTTGACAGGGTTCACTGCCTGGTGTGTGCTCCACACCTGTTGCCCATCTGATTAAGGAGAGTCAGGACTATTTAGCCAGGTGAGTGGGAGCAGCACAGCGGAGATGCTGACAGAGGCCAAGGACACAGGGTTTTAGAGGGGGAATTATTCTTTGATTTATTTTTCGTTAAACGTGCCGACACGACGGGCTTGAGTTGGTTATTTTTGGTTTGTTTTGTTTTTTTGCTTTTGGTTTCAGCTCCGGAAGTTGCGTGAAAGTTCATGTCGGGGAGGTGGATACCCCCATTGTGATGGAGGTGATACCGTGAACTGGCAACTGTGTGCATGAGTCCCCGGCGCGGGATGGAAAGGAAAGAAGGCTGACCAGCTGCTGGTCTGTGTCTCCCTTAGAGTGATCCCGCGGAGGCGGCACAAGCTGCTAGCAAGACAACGTGTGTCACCACTGGACCCACCAGCCCGTCCACAGGAGTGACGCGGAGGGCTTTGACTTTGAGTTGCTTTATTTTTTTTATTTTGGGACGTAGGCAAGGCCTGGCATGGTGGCATGGGCCAAGCTACGTCCCCCCTTATATTTCTGTTGTGTTTTGTGTGCGTCTTGCGTGGTGTGCATGTGGTGTGTGTTCGTGTGTGGAGCATCCCCTGTGGTGGTAGGACTTCCCCTGGCGTAGGAAAGAGCGGTCCTCTCTCTCCCCGTGCCTGGGCGGCAGGGGCGCCAGATCAGGGAGTGTATTGAAGTGGGGCATTTGTGCAGAAGGGTTATTGTGTGGTGTGTGGGTTTGTTGTGTGCGTACCTGCTCATCTGGGTCTGGGGAGGGGAGGACAGGAATGGGGAGCAGGGCGGGAAACGTAATTGCATCTCTATGGTTTTATGAAATTTTGTGTATTTTGGTCTTAAAATGTTGCTCCTACTCACCTTGTCCTGGTGTCCTTGTGGCGGGCAGATCCCTAGGAGGGAATGAACCGGTTGGGCATTCTGTCCACTCCCAACAGTATACAGTCACTATAAGTGAAATCAAGAAAACGGTAAATACAGCTCCAGTTCTTTTCATTGATCACCGCCTGAAGTGACAGTATATGCATTCAGTTTACATACAAACGTCACATAGCCCTAGGGGAGGGCTTCTCAAAGTCCGGACCTCGATCTGCATCCAGACCGAAAGGTAAGTCAATCCGGACCCACCCATACCTCGTGATATGAATACAGTAATATGTTATGAAGTGTAACGTGTCCTATTTTGCAATACGTTTTTCTATTGATCAATAAATTGTTAGTGACGTTGAATATACAGTGTAGCTGGAGATCACTCACATCGATCCTGTCCCCAGATGAATGTGGTTTTAATGTGGCTTATTTCCCTATCGTTTACATCATTGTCATGGCGACGTTAACTGCTGGACTGTTGCGCGTTGTTGTTGCCGAGTCCACGCATTAACGTTACACCGGAGAATTTGCCATCAGCTCCTAAATCACAGATACAGAATGTTTCTCATTTCCTCTAGTACACAACTTCTACAACTAGAGTAAATGTAGTTGTAAGTTTAATACAATACTGATTACTGTTATTACTGTAACACCATGCGACTGACAGTTACTGTAACACTAACCACAATTACAATATTACCGACGTTTAACAATATACTGTTACCATTCCCAATTTCATTTGGGCACACCTTTTGTGCCTAGGTTCAAGCAACTGATTGCAGGCAAACAATGCCATTACTCCCACTAGGTTTTGTTGTTCCACCTAGCAACAGTAGCATCATCCCTCGTTCTCTTCGCTTCCATGTTTGCAGAGAGCACCGTCATCCTATTGGTCAACTTCAGAACACATCGTAGAAGATTCTCAAAAAATTGACATGGTAGACTTTTCGTCAGGGTGTCGTGGGGCGTCACATTTAAGAGAAAGCTTTGGGATTACTTGCCACTTAATTATTCAAATTGCCATCCTTGTTATTTAAAGTCTCACGTTGTAGCTTTCGCAAGCACACAAACTACAGACAATCTGCGCTGTTTCGCGAGCATAATCATTTACTCCATTTACGGGATTAAATATTTTTCATCATGTCTGTGACATTCTACAGATACAGACATTGAAACTGTAGTGAAAGGTGTAATGTGGCTGGAATGATGCCAATATGACTAACAGACATTTTCACTGTCTATCTTTGATGAGAACCGCGCGCGGCACGCGGGAAAAATAGGCGCCACGCCGAATCTGTAGATGACGCGGCGCTCAGGCTGTGCTCACGCAGGCTGTGTGGCTGCTCTAATCTGTTAACATGGGCGCCGAAATGAAAATCAAGACGTTCCGCGACCGTCACACACACACGCGACGCAACTGGTGTGCCCCTGGCCTCGCTTCCGGAAGCGGTCCAGGTCTGCAGCGCTCCGCCGTCACTCGCTCGACATTTTTACAGTGTATGTGGTACGAGTGGTCTGGGATGGAAGGGAAATTTGTTCATTGCATTTTCAGGTAAGAAGAAATTGATGAATTCCAAAATGATCGACATTTCAATCGTACACACATACACACACATGATTAAGTCATTGAAGTGACTTAAACGTGTGTGTATTAAGTCACTACTGCTGTTACTAACTAAATAAGAAGAGATTTGTCCAGATACATTAACTTGATGAAAACGAACACATTGCAGCCAAAGATCTATAATGTGAATAATGAATAAACGATTAAACTTATTTTTATTTGGCAGACACTCTTGTCTTGAAAAATTGTGTATTAAAATACAATGCAGCCATAAAAATGCACTTTAGAAAGTCCAGAATGGAAAATCACAAACTTGACTTCTTGCAGTTTTTCCAAAATTGTATTGTAGGTGAAAACTGCTCCCCCAGTTTCAGAAGTGTTCACTCTTCCTACATTTACTTTTCCATTTATTCATTTGGCAGAGGCTTTTATCCAAAGCGACTTACAAGTGAGGCACAGTACAATGCAAATAACAGTAAGATGAAATAGTCATAATCAGTCATTCAGTCATTTACATAGCAGGGAAAATCATTCGTATACACACACACCAGCATTAGCATACAGACATAGCTTCTCACATCACTCTTTATGAGGGGAGGTCACCCAGACATACAATGATACAGCAGTAATGTACTAATATATACTAATTAACACTTACACAGTTACACAGGGCCACACTGTTTAAATGACTACAATCTTGCAGTCACTGTGAAATTATGGTCTCAGTTTGATATTTCCTGAATAAGCTAACAAGTATGTAGATCTCAGAGAGCATCTCGTTTGCACAACAGTGCATAGAGAATTCATGGAATTTCTTTTGTATGGCGTGTCAGGGACAAGGTTAACAGGGTCTCTGAGCTCCTCAGCCTCGACTCTTCAGAGGTGATCCTCACTCAAGCAACACTGGCAGAATTTGTAAAAGCTTGTTGCCTCATCCTGAACATTCAGGTTTTTCAGTGACATGCAGCTCTAACTCATTAAATAATAATCGGCAAAGGAACTTTTGTTACAACTCTTTGATCTCAGCTTTGAGAATAAAAAAGCCTGTGTACCCTTTCTCATTAAATCCACCCAGTCTATTGTTTTGTACCAGACTCGTTCTGCAATAACATGGATACTACTTTTATTACAAACATACGTATATTGAAAAATATATGCAGGTAGAAACAAGTTTAACTGACGGGATCAACTGCGATTATTCCATGCTAATTGCTAAAACATCTCCCCATAAATTACCCATACACTGTGGCTATTTATTTATCTAGTTTTAAATTGTCTGGACATCAGTAACACAGATCAGGAAAAACAACCTAAGACCATCATAACAGCATATTTTAGTTGAGCTGAATAACTTTTGGCACACACGTGCCTAAAGTAAACAAACCCCCTCTTCCTTTTTTGGAACCTAATTTCCTACCACTGTGTTTCTGTCAAACCACTGCCTGCAACAGATATGTCTCTTTAAAGTATATTAGACAGCATAACAACTCAGTTTTGGTTTTCAAACCAAAAAGAAAAAAGTATCATTGAACCAACTGAAATGCATTTTTATGCTAGTTTTGGATCTGTATTGACCACCTCCCACCTTTGAGAATGCACTTATGTGTAATTTATTTGTACATTCAAATGGTCCTGTGCAACAGTTTGATCTCAGGAGATCTTGACAATGGGACAAACATAACTGTACAACCCATTATTGTAAAATCCCTGTTCCTAGATAACCTGAGCTGTTCTGTAAACATTCAGTTGTGTAAGTGGATAGCAGGAAAAAACCCTGAAAGAGAGGGCCTGCAAAGAAAACAATGTAGTTGATGCAATCCAAGTTAGAATTAAAGTCCATTGAATAGTCTGTAATCATTTCAGATGATGGCCCTTTTTACTGACATTTGTTGGTGCAGTGAACAATCAATCCAAACAAGAAAACCTCCCAAGCAATTGTCAATAACCCAATTAAGTGGTTTTTTTTATCCATTTCCATTGCAGGTCGGCAGTCTCTCCCTTCAGGGCATGCTCTGACAAAGAGATTTTAAAGCTAGGGGAAAGGAGCAGAAATTAATATTCTTGCAGATTCACAAAGACTGCTGGTTTTAAATTCTGAATATGTCTTCCTGACCAAATTCTTCTGTGCCCGCTTCTCATACAATTCAATTTTGGAGAGACAGGGGACAATCACTGCTATATATGACAAGGGAAATAGATAGAAGTATACAGGGCCACACCCCAACAGTCTTGTGCTGTGCACTAGGTACAATAAAACTGTAAGGATTACTGAAAGAAATCAGTTTCTTACAATCATTTTACAATGTGTGGAATAAATTGATACAAACCCTGATAACCCTTATTCAGAGCAGTCAACACTCTTTACAGGAGCCCCTTTATGCTGTATACATGTGATTCTTATGAGAGGAATGTGCAGCCTTAATGTTGGGTAGGCCATCATTGTAGGATGATTTGGCCCCTTTCACTCCATCTTCATCCCTGTGAACATTGATTTACACTACACAAGTTGGCAAGGTCTGCTGCCAAGTATTGTTGCTTTTGAACCTAAGGCACACCATGTGCCATAATTACACAAAACATATTACTGTAGATCTCTTGCCTGACTCCTGTTTAGATTATTTTAACTGTTTACCAAAAACACAGACCGCAAACCAGACTGCTGCAAGTGAGTGTAGCCTGGTTACTCTGCACCTATGGCAAGAAGGGACCATGTGCCTATGACATTTTTGATTTTGAGTATCCTGATATGAAAAGGGCAAAGGGAGAAAAAACCATTAGCCCAGAGTGATTGTAAAATTATTACACCTACTTACCTTGTCTGAGATTATGTGTGGTCGGCTGGGTGGAACTTCCTGTGGCGAGGAACAGGTGGTCATGTGACGGTCCACAACCTGTGACACTTTACCAGTCTTTCTTTGCTCTAGGCAATGTTTCTGTGCAGCCTGATGGGTCAGTGAGATCTACCTTTAACACATATCCATCTATTTTTAAGCAGTGTCCTGATACTTTTTCCTCACTACCAAATGGTTTGAAGTAACATATTCTCTGTTCTAAACCTCATTGGGCTGTTTAGTGTGGGCTAGAAACAGGTGAGCTCTCTCTGAGCCACGGTTTACTCAAGGTTTCTTCCTTTTACCTAAGGATTTCCTCCTTGCCACAGTCACCTAAGGCTTGCTCTTGGGGGTTCAGGCCCGGAATCTCAGTAAAGCTGCTTTGTGACAATGTCCTTCATAAAAAGCCTGCAATTTCAGACTTTTCTGAACTAATTTCTGACATCATCAACTAGTAGCCTTAGAAAACAATAAAGCAAGTCTTGGCTAATCCCACCTGAAACCGGTTTGGGCGGATTATTGCAAAATGGATTGCAACATACCCAGAAGTATATAAAAGAGTGCAACCATAATTCATTTCATCATTAAGCAGTTTGATGTGATAGTGAGACCATGGAGCCCTGCTCTATTGGAAAAAGCCTAGAAGAAGAAGCCAACTGTCACAAGACAGCCTACACTAATGGAAAAGTTGATCTTTCAAGTTTGGCTGAGTTGGGAACAGAAGGAACTATTGAAGTCGAAAAGTGGATGTTCTGATTTTAAGTTTGAAATTGCAAAATAATATATGTGTATTGAGCTAAGGAACTAAGATTAATATTTTGTCCAGACACATGGAACAAGATGACATCATCTCGTATGCAACAAACCAAGACATTATAAGCTGTAACTTGCAAATTTCCTGAACCCAATGAAAAACAGGCTCAATAGGTATCACACAGAGATAGAAAACCTTGAAGTCAACATAGTACAAATATCTACCTATGAAATAAAACCACTGAATGTCATATTACAGCCAGTGAAAAGAATGAAAAATTTGCTATGTTCAAAAATTATTAAATGAAGGAGTAATATAACATCTTTAAGCTATATTTAGCAAGATCTGTGGCACTCAATTTTTTTATGCAGGACCAAAAAACTTCTAGATGTGATAGAACTATATTAATACTACACAGAATCAAAGATTGGTTGCAAGAAAGTGAAAACTAGTGGAGATGTTAATTTTTGAAAATTGAAGATTCTTCATTTGGGTAAAAAAAAAATATTTATTTCATTAATTTCATTACTGTAAAACATTCAGCACAACTTATCCTTAGGGTTTCTTGGATGTTCAGTACAAATTTCAACCCAATCCAGTGAAAAATAAGCAATTGGTGAGGCTTATAAAACACATACAAAGAATCACAAAAATGATGAAATTTAGCTCCGAGGGCCAAAATTCAGAAATTCATCACTAATGAAATGCTAACTCATCAGTTTATTTCAGACAGTATTTCTAAACAGACAGCTTTTACTGGTTAGTCCATCTGCAGAGAGATGTTGGTCTGCAATGGATGTCTTAAAAGGCGGTGTTGAGAGTGGGAAGAGGCCAGCATCTCACTCAGAGTCAAGTAAGCAAATGTATGAAATTACCTTGGAAACGAAGGGGGAGAGAAGTGACTTTGTTTGGAAGTGGTGGGGTTTTTAACTCAGATTGCAGAGAGGGGATACTCAATGAGCTAAGGAGCTGTTGCAAGTCTAGTATCCCAGTATCCCAGACTCCACTGCATCCTGATGCTGAGCCAAGATAGCTGGTACACTGACAAGGAGAAAAGAGTGGTGGACTTGCTGCTAGCAAACTTCAGAGAAGCCGTGTTGAAATTTACTATTGCACTTTTCATGGAGGGAGACTCCCCAGATTTGTGATTATGATGACACCCTCATTGACCTCATTAAGCAATGCAACAGGAGAAACTCCAGATTCACCAAGGGCAATCACAAGCAGGTCACAGCACTGCCAAACACAGTGGACCTCATGGTGATGGAGAACAGGGAGAGCTGCTACATTTGTTTCAGATTTCCTTTATTGTCATTTTATCATGCACTTGTGTATAATCAAGAATGAAATAATGTTTCTCCTATACCACAGTGTACATAAATTAAAAAATATAGAATAGGAAGAAAGAATATAGAAAGAATAAGGACAACATATATCTATATATTACACACTGTACACACAAGGAGTACTGTAAATTGTCTTTGAGTTTTGTAGCAGCATGTATTTACAGTATATTTGGAGGGAAATAGCAGCATGTCCTGTCAATAAATTATCCTTATAGTCTGTACAAAAAGTGCCAGGTGCAGCGTGAAAGGGATTGCACTGGTGGAGAGAAGTGATCTGTTAACCCCTATGGAGGGGTTAATGATTCAATGAGGGGGTGGGGGGTGTTAATGATCCTCACAGCCTGGGGTATAAAGCTGTTTAGAAGCCTGGTGGTCCTGGTGCGGATGCTTCTGTATCTCCTCCCTGATGGCAGGAAGGAAAACAGGGGTGGTCAGGGTACTTGGTGATGCTGGAGGCTCTGCGGGCACAGCGCTCGGTGAAGATCTCCAGCAGGGATGGGAGAGGGGCACCAATGATCTTCCCCACTGTTCTCACTATCCTGTTCAGCTGACATTGTTCGGAAGTTGTGCAGTTTCCGAACTAGGCAGTGATGCAGTAGGTCAGAACACTTTCAATGGTGCCCCTGTAGAAGGTGGTGAGGGCCGGAATGGGTAGGCTGGCCTGCTTGAGCCTCCAGATGATGGAGCCGCTGTTGGGCCTTCTTGACGATGGCCATGGTGTTGGTGGTCGAGGACAGATCGTCCGCCACTCCCAGGAACTTGATGTTACTGACCCTCTCCACGGCCACGCCATCTATGGTCAGCAGAGGGTGGTGCACTGTGCTAGCCTTCCTGAAGTCGATGACCATTTCCTTGGTCTTGTCAACATTCAGTGAGAGGTTGTGTCTGCTGCACCACGCTGTCAGCTGCTCCACCTCCATCCTGTATTCTGACTCATCACCTTTGCTGATGAGACCCACAACTGTAGTATCATCAGCAAACTTGATGATGTGGTTGTTGCTGAATCGGGCAGTACAGTCGTGGGTCAGCAGGGTGAACAGCAGGGGGCTCAGGACGCAGCCCTGGGGTGAGCCTGTGCTCACTGACATGGTGCATGATGTGTGGCTGCTGACTCTGACTGACTGCCGCCTTTGTGTCAGGAAGTCCAAGATCCAATTACAGGTGCCTGTATCCACCTCCAGTGACCTCAGCTTTTCCACCAGTTGCTGTGGTATGATGGTGTTGAAGGCTGAGCTGAAGTCGATGAAGAGGAGTCTGGTGTAGGCATCCCGGTTTTCCAGGTGGGACAGGGTGAGGTGGAGGGTGGTGGATATTGCATCGTCTGTGGACCGGTTGGTTCTATAAACGAACTGTAGGGAGTCCAGATTTGTGGGGAGGCGGGCCTTAATGTGCTGCAAGACCAGTCGCTCGAAGCACTTCATTGCTATTGGAGTGAGAGCCACGGGACGGAAGTCGTTCATGCAGACTGGGTTGGGTTTCTTGGGCACAGGTATGACTGTTGCGCTCTTGAGGCAGGTGGGCACTACTGCTTGGCTGAGGGAGATGTTAAAGATGTCTGTGAAGACATCCTTCAGCTGTTCTGCACAGTCCTTGAGAACGCATCCAGGTATGTTATCTGGACCAGCAGCCTTTCGGGGATTAACATTAGAGAAGGCTCTCTTCACCCTGGCTGGAGACAGTTGTAGTACCTGTTCGTTGGGTGCTGGTGTCAATATCTGTGCTGTGGTGTTATTAGAGGCCTCAAAACGCATTTAAAAGTTATTGAGTCTGTCTGGAAGGGAGGGGTCACTGTGGCATGTTTGAGGGGCGGGCTTGTAGTCTGTTATGGTCCGGGAACCTTGCCACAAGCGGCATGTGTCCTTATTGTCTGTAAAGTGACTCATGAGATTCTGCCTATACTTCCTCTTTGCCTCTCTGATACCCCGGGGCAGATTATTTTTGGCCAGTCTGTACGCTGCAGGGTCTCCGGATCTGAAAGCAGCATTTCGGATCTTCAGCAGCGAGTGGACTTCCCCAGTCAGCCAGGGTTTCTGGTTGGTGCGCATCTTGATGGTTTTCACAGTAGTCACATTCTCAATACACTTGTTAATATAACCAACGACAGACTCTGAGTAGTGGTGTAAGGGATCGTAGTTGATCCGTGTTCCGTACGGATCACCCCCCAGGGTTCGGCACGCATGTGAACCGCGGATTAATTGCAAAGTTTAACCATAATAGTGTGAAATACAGTTTTACTGTCGCTGTTACTTTTAAAAGTAATAATTCCCTAAATGTTGATGCAGAGTTGCAGTGAAAAGATACAAGTGCCATTTTAAAAACCAGCAACCTTACTTAGCAGAAGCGTTGCGGAGACAAAGGCTGCATCCGAAATCGTTCACTCGTTCACTCACTCACTATTCACAGTCATACAATAAATTAATAATTTTCTGGATATAGTTTTATGTTTGCAAGTTCATTCTAACATTTGTATGAACATCTTTGTGTCTAACTGTGCCAGCTAGCTAGCTAAATGACTAGCTGTTTGCAACTGACATTAACCTGCTAGCTAGATAATACTGCTACCTCTCTAGCTATCACTAGCTAACTTAATGAAAGAACTAGCACCCAGCTTCATCTGTTCAAATTAGTTGAAACTAACGTTAGCTAGCTAGCTGGCAGTTACGTCCAGCGATCAAGTGTAAAATGTATATATATGCACTAAATAGTGAATAGGGAGCGATTTCGGACACAGCTGAAGAAGAACAGCAGAACAAGTGCTCAGAATTTACGTCGCGGTCGAAGCTGTCGCAATATTACGGACTCGTGAGTCCGGTGGTTCCTACACCGCAATGGAAATCATGGCTACCGCAAAAGCAAAAGTTCCTTGCTTTAACTTTTCTTTGCTTTCCAATAATTACTTAAAGAACTTAAAGTTATATTTGTCTCCCCCCCACCCTTTTTTTCTGATTCGAAAAATGATCCAATCCGTGACTCAAAAACTGCGGTACAATCCGAAACGTGAGTTTTGTGATCCGTTGCACCCCTAACTCTGTGTATTCCTCCAAGTCAATGCTGTTGTCATATGTGGCAGCCTCCCACTGAGTGGTTTCAAAACAGTCCTGCAGTGTGGGGATGGCACTCTGTGGCCACACTCTGACCTCCCTAAGAACCGGTTTTGCCTGTTTCACCCGTGGTTTGTAAGCAGGCGTTAACATTAAAGTTAGGTGATGTGGGGGAGGGGTGTTGCTTTGTAGGAGTTCTTTATGTTAGTGTAAATTAAATCCAGTGTGTTATTTTCCCTTGTTGCAAAATTTACGTGCTGGTAGAACATTGGTAAGACAGACTTGAGACTTGCCTGGTTGAAATCTCCAGCAACGGTGAAGAATGCGTCGGAGTGGGCCATCTGTTGCTCGCTGATTGCATTGTAGAGTTCGCACATTGCCTCTTTCACGTCAGCGCTCGGGGGTACATAGACTGCCGTTATATCGATCGCTGTAAATTCCCGTGGCAAGTAGAAGGGTCGGCATTTCACAGTCATGAACTCAACATGTGGTGAGCAGAGTTGAGAAACTACCTGAGTGTCCTGGCACCACGATTTATTTACGTACACATTTGTGAGGTGTTCACTGAGGTGGAGAGTAAAAGGGTGGAAACTGGGGGACAGTGATGCTTAAGGAAAAATTATATGATGCACAAGAAAAAGAGCAAGCAATGGCACTGGTGCACTAAGAGGACAAGAGAATGAGAGAGGTGGAGGAGCTCAGGAAGAAACATACAGAAGAATGAGAGAAAATGAGGCAGAGCAGAAAAGAGCTGCGAAGAGGCACTTAAAAAGTTATGATGCACTGTCTACAATGTCAAACAATGGTATCCCAGGTAAAACCACAGATTTCTTTTCAGAACCCATTTTAAATTATATAAACAGTGCCCCAAGTTGCTACACCAGCTCTGGAAGATCATCCGGGTCATCAGCAATGGCGATCTGGAGAAGGTGTATGGATTCCTAAAGAGGAGGACTCTAACAACATCAGCGAGTTTAGCATCATCTCTTGTGTGGAAGGAAAAAAGCAACTGATTGATTTCTTCCTCAGGAACCAATACATCAATGTTTCAGTGCAGAAAGGTGGCATCCCTGGTGTAGGTGTTTGTCTAGAGCACACAGGAGTTGTTACACAACTTCTCCCTGACACCAAGGAGAACAAAGGTGACATGACAGTGCTGTGGTTAGACCTGGCCAATGAATATGGTTCAATGCCACACAAGCTTGTCCAGGAGACTTTGGAGAGACATCATGTTCCAACCAAGGTGAAAGACCTCATTCTGGATTACTACAGCAATTTCAGCCTGAGAGTCTCAGCAGGGTCATCAACATCAGAGTGGCACAGACTGGGGGTTGGGATTATAACAGGCTGAATCATCTCAGTGACACTGTTTGCTCTGACAATGAACATGTTGGTGAAATCAGCGGAGCCACAGTGCAGGGCCCCCAAGTCCAGGACTGGGATTCGCCAGCCACCAATCTGGGCCTTGATGGACAATCTAACAGCAACCACCGAGTCAGTGCCTGGAGGTAGATTGATCCTGAAGGGGCTGGAGAGGCTGATGGGATGGGCCAGAATGACATTCATGCCTGAGAAATCAAGATCCTTGGTGCTGAAAAAAAGGCCAAGTCATGGACAGACTCTGGTTCTCCATCACAGACATACCGATCCCAACCATCTCTGAGAAGCCATAGAAGAGTTTGGGGAAGATTTTCAACAGCAGCCTCAAGGATGCAACATCAGTCAAGAGCACATGTGAGGAGCTTGATGGGTGGCTGAAGGAGATGGACAAGACAGGCCTCCCAAGAAGATTTAAGGCATGGATCTACCAGCATGGGATTTTGCCAAGGATCCTGTGGTCACTGCTCATCTACAAGTTTCTGATTTCCACCATTGCTAACCTAGAGAGGAGGGTCAGCCGCTACCTGAGGAGATGGCTGGGTCTGCTGAGAAGCCTGAGCAGCATTGCCCTATAAGGAAACACCTGCAAACTTAGGCTCCCCCTGAAGTCCATTGAGGAGAAATTCAAGGTTTTGCACACAAGGGAGGTGCTGTAATACCGTGAGTCAGTCGACCCGAAGGTGTCTGATGCAGGGGTAGCAGTCAGGACTGGCAGGAGGTGGAGAGCAGAGGCCGCAGTGGATTGGGCAGAGTCACGACTGCGCCATGGACTCCTGGTGGGGGCAGTGGCCAGGGGAAGAGCAGGACTGGGAACTTTCCCACCCCCCCATTATGACAAAGCTCAATGAAAGGAAAGACAGAAACATATCCAGGATGAGGTGAGAGCAGCATTCGAAGAGGAGAGGTCCAGCAGAGCAGTAGGGATGAGACAGCAAGGCTCCTGGACAAAATGGTAACAAGTTGTGGAGAGAAAGATCACGTGGTCTGACCTCTGGAGGACTGAACCACACTGCATCAAGTTCCTGGTCCAGGCAGTTTACAATGTCCTCCCCAGCCCATCTAACCTGCACCATTGGAGCAAGGGCAAGGTGCTTGCCTGTAGAGGTCAGGTGCAGGAGTTTTGCAGGGCAGTCCCTCTGCAGGGCCTACTTTGCACTTGGCATCACAGGAGAGAAAAAGAGGAGAGCCATCAGGAACAGCATGGAGGCTGCAGAGAGAACCTCGAGGTGGCTGTGGATCAAGAGGGCGGATTTGTGGACAATTGCTGCTAGGGCAGAAGCTGAGGTCTGATCAACCTTAGCTTGGTCGCCTGGGTGATGACCCCAGGTAACATCACTGATGGTTTGCCCCAGCCTAGCATCTTACGATGTTTCATTACAAAAAAATACTTTGTATAAATACTAAAGTATAAACAGTATTAAAAGTAGTAATTTGTATTTAAATTGTTAATTGGTGCTCCTCAATGTGTTCTTGTTATACTTTAAAGCACTGAAGTTATACACAGCAAAGTGGTCAGCTGACATAGTCTTGTAAATCTTGTGAATTATTTTAAAATATCACAATTGCAGTTGATTGTTATTGTATTACTAATTTACGTTACACACAAGGGTTATGCTTGTTGGTTTTTGCAACTGCTTTAGTTTTTTCTATTGTTATTTATTTCTTTATTTGTTTACTTTTGCCTCTGTTTTTATCAAAACATAATGCATCTTCTAAAGACAGAAAGAGAAAACCTCCAACATTGATCAATCTGTTGGGTCTGACTGGGAATGGAAAATCGTTAGCTGTAAACATGATCCTGGAAAAGGCTGGAGCTCAGCCTCCAGCTGGTCGGGCTAACACCCGTGTGAGTTTACAATCTCTGACATTATGTTGTGAGAGAAAAGAGGTGGGTGGCAAACGCACTGTTCTGTTAGACACCCCAGAACTCTGGGATGAAGACTCACAGGTGAGACCGGATCATATTAAACACTGCATAGCTCTGTCACATCCGGGCCCACACATAGTTCTCTTAGTGATGCAGATGAGCTGGATCATGCAGTCAGAGAAAGAAATGCTAGGACAAATACAGAAGACATTTGGCAAAGAAATTAAATGATAATCCTGTTCACCCAGGATGCTGATATGGAGTAACATTGATGATTATGTTATTTATATCCACTAGGAAGCCAGTCAATCATATATTTACTGATGACGCACAACAAACATCAATGATGTAGACGATGCAACCACTAATCATGTACACAAGATGTCGCACGTGCGAGGAATCACAGAATTGCCTTTACGAAATAAGGGCAAATATTGAAACGCACACAATAAAAATAACATGTACCTGATGACACATAATAACACGCGAAGATGTAGACAAAGCAGCCACAAATCATGTACACAAAATGTCTAAAAGGAAAGCAAGAAATAAACTACAAGGTCATTCAGGCTAACTAGCCAGATGACCAGCAACATTCTACATGCTGCATTAGCAATTTAGCAGCACCTATTGGTTCCAATACAGGGATTTGACAATTCAACAGTACTCTTACACATGTACAAAATGATACATGAATAATTAATTACATTTTTGTGTTTGATATTTCAAATCTTTCCTTTTCCAATCGACAATAATAATTACAGATTATAGACAGAGACGTCTCTAACTTAACACCCCAAGTCAGAACATGACATACAGTGTGTGACAATAGGGGTAAAAAACGGAACAGGTAATTTGAGTATAGTAAGTGGAATCACTAAATAGACACCGTTACACTAGCATAAAGAAACTCATCTGTACAACAGTATTACTGTAAGTCATTTGATAATGGATGATATACAGTATACATTTTTGAAAGTGCCTTTGGTTTAATGTTGTGCACTCAGTCAATCCATTTTCTGCAAAAAGTATTGTACATGAAATCTTCACACATTTAGTACATCTGTTCATGTTTTTCTTATCTCTGTATTTTTACATGTTTCTTACATGTTTCTGCTGTTTACATACATGAAATACTGTTTGTGATCATTTTGCAAGATTTTAAAATCATACTTTAAAGACTAAATATTTATTCACTGTGCTGTACTGTGTCAGTGTACCATGACAAGGGAAAACAAAACTTGTGTATGTATCTAATCCAGATCTATGTGCTTTTTTGTAGACTGCTGGGGAAACCTGTACTTTGGATATTTAATTTTGATTATAATTTTTAATGTGAACATCTGGCATTTATGACAACCATCACTTTGCTCATTTAAACCCTCACTTGTACAAAAAGACAACAGCTGATTTGTGACAACACTGCTTTAATTGGATTCAGTTGTGGTGAGCCTTGAAAAGTGATTAGGTGCTACACTATATGGACAAAAGTATTTGGCCACACCTGTTAATTATTGAATTCAGGTGTTTCAATTAGACCCGTTGCCACAGGTGTATAAAATCAAGCACCTAGCCATGCAGTGTCCATTTGCAAACATTTGTGATACAAAATGGGTCATTCTGAAGAGCTCAGTGACTTCAAGCGTGGTACTGTGATAGGATGCCACCTTTACAATAAGTCGGTTTGTGAAATTTCATCCCTGCTGGATATTCCACGGTCAACTGCAAGTGATATTATTAGAAAGTGGAAGCGTTTAGGAACAACAGCAACTTGGCCACGAAGCGGAAGACCATGTAAAATCACAGAGCAGGGTCAACAACTGCTAAGGCGCATGGTGCGTAAAAGTCGCCAACGTTCTGCTGATTCCATAGCTGAAGAGTTCCGAGCTTCCACTGGCATTAATTTAAGCACAAAAACTGTGCAGCGGGAGCTTCATGGAATGGGTTTCCATGGCCGAGCAGCTGCATGCAAGCTTCACATCACCAAGTCCAATGCCAAGCGTCGGATGGAGTGGTGTAAAGCACACCGACACTGGACTGTGGAGCAGTGGAAACGTGTTCTGTGGAGTGACGAATCACGCTTCTCTGTTTGGCAGTCAGATGGGCGAGTCTGGGTTTGGCGGATGCCGGGAGAACATTACCTGCCTGACTGCATTGTGCCAACTGTGAAGTTTGGTGGAGGAGGGATAATGGTATGGGGCTGTTTTTCAGGGTTTGGGCTAGGCCCCTTATCTCCAGTGAAGGGCAATCTTAATGCTTCAGCATACCAAGACATTTTGGACAATGCTATGCTTCCAACTTTGTGGCAACAGTTTGCGGAAGGCCCTTTTCTATTCCAACATGACTGTGCCCCAGTGCACAAAGCAAGGACTATAAAGACATGGTTTGATGAGTTCGGTGTGGAAGAACTTGACTGGCCCGCACAGAGCCCTGACCTCAACCCCATCGAGCACCTTTGGGATGAACTGGAACGGAGATTGCGAGCCAGGCCTTCTCGTCCAACATCAGTGCCTGACCTCATAAATGCTCTACAGAATGAATGGGCACAAATTTCCACAGAAACACTCCAAAATCTTGTGGAAAGCCTTCCAAGAAGAGTGGAAGCTGTTATAGCTGCAAAAGGGGGACCAACTCCATATTAAAGTATATGTATTTGAATACAATGTCATCACAGTCCCTGTTGGTGTAATGGTCAGGCATCCGAATACTTTTGTCCATATAGTATATGTCAGTGATTAAAACAGATTGGTGCAAATGCCTCTCTCTGAAAATTGGTCATTTAATCTATGGGTTACCACATTCCAAGGATGTCTGTGATGTAATGCATCATTGTCCTATTAAAACTCCTGTCTCGGGCCTGTGAGTGTGGGTTCTTTCTCTTTTTTACATCACACATGGAAAGCTTTCACCTCAACAAGCTCTGGTGGGGGCAGCACATTTTGACTATTTTATACTAAGTCAAAATAGCAAGACAGAAATATATTTAGCTTCAGTAGTGAATATGCACAGAAATACAAAGAGGTTTGCAATGTCTTTGTTAAAAGACGTTTAATCTATTATCACAAACCAAATCTACTTTTTCATAGAGTGCATAACCTTCTGCATGACCTTTAGGTGTGGGGAAATTAGTAGGACAGAATTATGCTCAATAAGCTAATCAGGTAAATAGGTTTTCTGCACTTAAGCAAGTATGTCTGGCATAGAGATAGCTGCTCCAGACAGACCTAAACCAAGGGAAGAATGAGGAACTTAAGTGACTATGAGTGACTCCTTTCAAAACCTAGGGAAGAACACTAACTGAGCTGTAAGAAACAAGCAGGGACTAAAATACAAGCAACAGAATTTACCTTTGGAAAAGAAGTCACAGTAATCATTACAGAGTTACAGTCCTGGATCATGGATAAACTCATTTGGTTCATCCAGAAGACTGAACACATGACTGCGTGCAGGATAAGAGATGCCAGAAAACACACCAGTGTAAAGATATTTTACAATAAATAACATGTGCATACACATGATCCGAAAGCATTGATTAGCTTATCCAAAGAAAATTCACAAGTGAAGGCCAAATGCGTTGTCACCTTTTCCTGGGATAAAGCCTCCTTTTGGTCCCTCAAACATTGCTAAACAGAGTAAATCCTCTGAAATCCTGACATCAGCTGGCATCTGCCAAGAGTAACCTGGGTGGGCACAGCCACCAGCCTGCATGTAATGATTCATTCCAAACATCTCCTCTGGTGATACTGAAGCAAATAAATTAGCTGTAGGCTGAATTTTGCTAAGGGGCCAGGATCTTTGTTACGTCTCTCTCAAAGGGTCACTTCTGCCACTGCTTACAGAGTACTCTTGTCTCAGATGAAAATTTTAAATCCATTAAAGGCACAGATGGAGCAGTTTAGTCAGCCCCTTTGATGTTTGTTGTACTTTAGTGTAGGATCATCTGCAGCTTTGTTTCTATTCACGTTACCCAGAGTTGGGAACCGTAAGTAGTCATACACAGTGCCCCTCCATATTTATTCACACCCCTGATTAAAAAGGATGTAAAAAATGTACATATTGGATCATTTTTTCCTGGATTACATTGCTGATGCCATAATTACTATATATAACTTGGCCTTTTCCATCTGTCATAGCCTGGGGAATGCAGCAATAGAATGGGTCTTGTTAGAACAGTTTAGATAGCTTGACTGATCATTATTGCTGACTGCATGATCCATTCGCCAGATACTCTGCAATTTTTGCAGAGCAATTCACATGGAGGTGCTGCCTGAGCAAGCCATCTGCCCAGTGATTAAAATGCTCATATCCCATTTCAGAAGGCGAGGATAAACCACATTTGGTACATTCTGGACAGTAATGATGACATCCACCACATGTCCAGTTCAACTCTGCTCATTGGTCTGTATGACCAGCTGTGTTCAGAGGGACTGTCATACAGAACTAATTTTAGAAGTGGGTTATCTGACAGGAGCTTGTAGGTCAAGCTCATTTTGAGCAGCCCCATCTGTATCCCTAATTAGTTTAAACTCCACCCCGTATGGTGTTGCTGGTTTGCTTGCAGTCCTAACAGGGGAACTGGGACTGATAACTGCTGGTTATCTTATCCATTCTTTGTTGTGTGTTGGCTGGCTGACTAACTAACTTCCTCGCTGCATAACAACACAATGATGCCAGTAATAGTAAAAGCTGTTTTTATTGCTCTCAAAGGGCACTTCTGGTTCTGGGGGATACAAGCCTGGACTCCGTAAAACATTCAAAAATAATATTCATTACAAGGTGGTATTACAAATAACAATTGGCTGGTTAACTGTGAAACTATATTGAACAGTTGTCACCTTATATTATCTGATATTGTGGGGCACACAAGTTAGCAACTTATCTTTGACCATTTTTATCATTAAAATCAGAAGCTAACAAAAAGGTGGTCACAAGTACCAGGTCAGACATTTCGGTGTCCAACTTTGTGATCTGACGACTTCACAACCATTGCAGAAACTCTATACATGTAGCTGTGTCTGACATACAAATTTTAAATCTGCGATATTTATTAGTGCTTCTTGCTTTTCAGCATTTATTTTATTTGTTGCTAACCATCCTATATGACCCAGACAAAGCAGAACAGATACTGAAACTGGAAATGAGACAATGTACAGTAAATGCAGGAATGTGTGCTGAAAAACAACCAAAAAATAAAGCCTTTAAAGTTATAACTGTTGCTCAATATTTCCTGCGCAAAGGGCTCTGCTGATGCTAATCAGTGCAAAGCCATTTTCTAGCTGGATTTAGAGTTTGAACTTCTACATCAAGTGCCACATCAAGGCAGTATGCTTTTTGAGGATTAACAGCTGTCCCTGTTGAACTACTTTTGTGTCAGTATGGAAAACCACTTGCCATACTTAGCAAAGGTTTAGCACAACAGCATGTACCCAGGCCTCCAAAGGTTAATAAGGACAACTGTAAGCCGGATGGCTTTACCTGAACATGGCTGGCATTTAAGTCCACAGTTACAAGCATAACTTCAACAGGAGCATCACTGAGCATAGTAATCTATTTGAAATCCAGTTTGTCATGCACAGTATCTTAATTTCTGGGACTTTTTCTCATAGTGAGTCAATTTCTTTGCTCATTTTGCTGGCTTGCCAGCTGAGGAAATTGGCCAGCCTAGTTATAGGCCTAGGTACAAGTCAGCAGCACAAGTCTGTTATGTTGTCAGTAAACTGAAACCTGAAGGTAAATCGAAAATGGAGATGTAACCAAGATGCATGTCCCCTTCACCCTCACTGCAGATAGCTTTGATAATTCTTCTCCAAGGGTGATGTGGCCTTCCTATGTTTGACTGATGTTCCTTTCGCAGTATGCACAGCTTCCTTGTCTTTGCTCATCATCCTGCTTGATATGTCCGCAGCCTTTGTCACAGTGGACCATCAGATACTCCTGTCTACCCTGTCTCTTGTCTCATAGAGCTGGGGATCTCAGGTACCACCCTGTCCTAGTTCTTCTATTACTTGGAAAACTGCTCATGCCAGTTCACAAAATGATATACTCTTGACAAACATTTTATTAAATAATTATATTTGTTGCTTTCAAGATGACTAACAGTACAAACCATCCACGTAAATTTGCTGACATTCACATTTATGGGCTATTTGATCATGTTCACACATGTCAGCACTGTCACAACGCTGCTGCTTTCAACAATTGCATTCGTTGGACATTTTATCAACAAACTGAAAATGTCACCATTCAATTGCAGCATTTCAAATGTTGTAAAAATCAACTGAGATCTGTTTGTAGGAAATGGTTTTACCCCTAGCTGAGAGCAGGAATAGGAAGCTTGATACATATCTTCCATTGCTACTCTGAGGTAGGCTTTTGTATTCCTGAAAGTGCTTTCAGCAGGACTCTTAGGAGTAATTCTCAGACAGTTGAAGAATGTCAGCATATTGGTGGCAGTGTGATGTAGAGGTAAGGCACACCGCTGCTGTATTCCTGGGCAAGGTACTCAACAAGATATTGCCTCAATAAACATCCAGCTATATAAATGGATAAAATTGTGATCTATGTAAGTTGCTCTGGATAAGAGCATCTGATAAATGCCAATAATGTAATGTAATAAATATAAGTCCAAGTTGCTAGGGCCACTTGAAGCCTCTTACGGTTTAGATGGCTATCTCAATATGTCTTTTAATACACAGGTTTATTCAACTATTTTGCCATCTGTTTCTGAATGACTGCCCATCAACAGAACCTGGGCCTCTTCAAGTCCAGAAGGAATTGGTGATTCCTTTCAGACTTGGAGAACACAGCCTTGACCTCGTCCCAAACTTTTGAGAACTTCATTCCTACATTCATCAGTGCAGCTACAGGCCTTGCAACCAACCCCACCCAGGCCACCATCATTTGCTGAACACCAGGGCCATCTGACATTCCTGCTCCAGGGCTGTACATATCTGAGTGAGTGCCCTCTTTACTGAGGAAAGTAAGGAGGAGAAGGAGGTGGGTCAAGGGTCAAGGCCAGCAGGTACTTTGGTTCTCTGGAGAGTGCAGGGCATTTCAGGACAGAAGACAGCTAGAGTGAGAAGGCACTAATGGCTTAGGTAAAAGGGAAGAAGCTGCACAGTTAACCAAAAGATTGGGAGAGAAGGCCATAGAGAGGAGGGCAGGTAGAACTGAGACAGAGAGGGGAGACAAAGTCTGGAAGATACAGTGGTGGGGGAGGGGACAGAGGGAGAGAAGCTTGTGATGCAGAAGAGTGGCACATTAGAGGGATTTAATCCAGTACCATAATGGAACTGCTGTATGGCATGTGCACAACATCTAGCACAGGTGTACAGTGGCTTCAAAACATTATTGCAAATTAACATCTAGAAATGCACCTAAAAAAATGTATTTAACAGTTTGGTCCAGGGGAGTCACTATGTATATTGGTTTTCATTTCATTGGTTTTCAAAGTTTGATTGAGATATTAGCTGTGAACACTGCTCTTTATTTGTAGAAAACATATATTAGTTACAGTATATCTCTGTGTTTAGTCTTTAATTCTTCTGAACAAAATATACTCTTCCAGATGTGTTTGTACTAATATGAAAAATGTGTTTGTTGTGAACATGTGAATATAACAAATTTGGTACAGCAGTGTGAATTAAGTACAATTTCTTGAAGTTATTTTTTTATTTTTTAAGTTTTTCGTGTCATTTCTTTACATTTTTCAGTTTCTTGTTGTATGTCCCATTGAACTGCTGACTACTCTTAATTAATTAAGATAAATACTGTTATTACTAATTTGTTTAAGGAATTCAAATGAAAGAAAAATGAACTTCCCTAAACATAAAAAATCTGACATATTTCTGCACTGCTAGAGCAAGCACATTTCCAACAACCCATATCAGAGAAATAACAGCAGATATTGAAGTGAAACCAGCATGTGCGGAAAAATATGGCACTTGTTTAAATTCATTACTCAAAATTAAATACAAACAACCTTTTTTAGCAGACACTGATTTGCAAATATTTGAATCTTGGAATCTTGATATTTTTAAAAGTCTCAGTAGGATTTCCATCCAAGCTATAGCACCACCGTGTGGAATTTTAAGGTTAAATAGAATGTTACTTTTTCCTACATGACCTGCTGATAGGAGTCGGCTGCTTCTTACCAGCATTGGGGAAAAGTAGAAACCAAAAAAGACAGACAAAAGGCAAAAAGAGAGTGATTTATGCAATGCCTGCCATACTGAATATGCATGAGACATCAGATTTACTATATACTATTTAAGAAAAAGAAAAGTCCAGGTAATATAATTAATGACACAATTTACTTCTGAAATAAAAGTATAAAGATATCAGATTCTGTTGTTTTTCAGTATTTACCCCCATAACCTCAGTTATGAGTGAATTGTAACTGAATGTGCGGATATTTCTTGAATTTCTTCAATCCATTTTACCAAGGCATTTTTACATTTACATTTATTCATTTGGCAGACACTTTTATCCAAAGCGACGTACAAAAGTGCAAATAGTGGGCAAACAACAGGCACAAGAGCAAGATGTGTACAGGTCATACAATGCAAATAGTGCTGAAGCAGAGCGCAAGGTCAGTGTCGCGAGCCAACTAATCTGAGCTAGGATTGCATATCAAATACAATTACAGGAACAATAAAGTACCGCTATACTACCTAGGTAAGTGAGCAACAAGTACAAGACGGGAGTCAGATTTACAACGACAAAGTTACAAGGTCAAAGTGGCAGAGGTATTAGTCCAGGTAGAGTCTGAAGAGGTGTGTCTTCAGCGCACGTCTGAAGGGTTGGGGTAAAGGAGTTGTTCTCAGGGGGGTGGGGAGTTCATTCCACCACTGGGGGGCGATGATGGAAAAGCGTCGTTGTGAGGAGCGTGGGCCTTTTGTTCTGTTGGTGGGTGGAGCGAGGCGTCCGGATGTAGCAGAGCGAAGTTGAGCGGGTGCGTAGGGTAGGATGAGGTCCTGGAGGTAGGTCGGGGCAGTCTTTCTTGCAGCAGAAAAGGTGAGAGTCAAGGTCTTGAAGCGGATCCTGGCTGCGATTGGGAGCCAGTGGAGGGATCTCAGTAAGGGGGTGACGCGGGAGAACTTGGGGAGATTGTAGATCAGCCTAGCAGCTGCATTTTGGATGAGCTGCAGCGGCTGAATGGTGCAGGCTGGGAGGCCTGCGAGGAGGGTGTTGCAGTAGTCCAAGCGGGAGAGCATGGTGGCCTGGACGAGCAGCTGGGTGGAGTAGGTGGTCAAAAAAGGGCGAATCCTCCTGATGTGCCGTCTGGGAGATGTAGTCGGTGAAGTCCAACCTGTTGTCGAGGGTGACGCCCAGGCTCTTCACAGAAGTGGAGGAAGTTACTGTGGTGCCGTCAACAGTAATCGAGAGCTCTTGAAGAGGAGAGATCCTGACCGGGATAAAGAGCAGATCAGTCTTGTCCAGGTTAAGCTTGAGGTGGTTGGAGGCCATCCATCTGGAGATGTCGGCCAGGCATGCAGAGATCTTTTCGTTGACCTGGGGGTGGAGGGGGGAAAAGAAAAAATTAATTGAGTGTCATCAGCATAGCAGTGGTAGGAGAAACCATGCGAGTCAATGACTGAACCAAGAGAGTTGGTGTAGATGGAGAAGAGGAGGGGTCCCAATACAGAGCCCTGGGGGACACCTGTAGTGAGGGGAGTGGCTGTGGAGGTGGAGCCTTTCCAATAGACCTGGGAAGATCTACTGGTCAGGTAGGACCTGAACCAAGAAAGGGCCATCCCAGAGATGCCAAGCTCAGAGAGCTTGGCGATGAGCAGCTGGTGGTTGATGGTGTCAAACGCAGCGGAGAGGTCGAGGAGGATGAGGACCGAAGACAGGTCGGAGGCTCTGGCTGCGTGGAGGGCCTCTGTCACCGCCAGGAGTGCCGCTTTGGTTGAGTGCCCGGGTCTGAACCAAGACTGGTGGGGATCCAGAAGGTTGTGCTTGTGGAGAAAGGGAGACAGTTGATTAAGTACAGCACGTTCAAGGGATTTGGATACAAATGGCAGGAGGGATACTGGATGGTAATTGTTCATGTCAGATGGGTCAGCGGTGGGTTTTTTTAGCAGGGGGTAACCATAGCATTTTTAAGATCAGTGGGAACGAGGCCAGTAGTCAGAGATGTGTTGATGATGGAGGAGAGATACGGGGCGATCTCACCGGACACAGACTGGAGGAGGGTGGAGGGAATGGGGTCGAGAGGGCAGGTTGTAGCTCGGTGGGATGTGATGAGTTGAAGAACTTCTGAGTTGCTGAGTGTAGAGAAGGAGGACAGGTGGTGGCTGGGTGCCTTTCTGGTAGTTGAGGCTGTGGATGGAGGAGTGAAGGAGTCCCGGATGCTGGACACCTTCTTCTCGAAGTGAGCCTTGAAGTCTTCTGCAGAAAGGAGAGAAGGGGGGGAGGAGGGTGGAGAAGGTAGAGAAGAGATTGTGGGGGTTAGTGATGTTGGCGTTGATTTTGTTTTGAAAAAATAAGGACTTAGCTGTTGTCGTTGCAGCCGTAAATGCTGTCAGCAGGGAGTGGTAGGACGTTAGATCGTCGGGGGATCTGGATTTCCTCCACTTCCTCTCAGCGGCCCGCAGCGCAGTTCTGTCAGAGCGGAGGGAGTCGGTTAACCATGGGGAGGAGGGCGACGGCCGTGATGTCCTGGAGACAAGGGGACAGAGAGCATCTAGAGACTGAGATAGACATGTGTTAAAAACAGTTGTAGCAGCATTAGCAGACATGTTTGAGAAGGAGGTGGGGGACAGTGGAGGTGAATGTGGAGTGAGAAAGGGAGTGGAGATTCCTTCTGAAGGTAGTAGTGGTGGTGTCAGAGGAGTCGAGAGTGGTAGGGAGAGAGAGAGAGAAAAACTACCAACCTCTTCAGAAAAATGCCCCAAGACTGTGGCCTTTCACTGTTCATATTTTCCCATAATTCAATAAAACAGTCCATCTGAATTTTGATTTGAATATGAATGTTTTGGCTGATCTAATTCCTGAGAGGTCTCACTGTAAACATGAAGTATACTTTTTTGAGTTATTCATTTATTCATGAGCTACATTTATGCTGCTCTGGGGTAACTGGAATGATAAGCATAATTATGAGTCACATTCTGACTCAGGTTGGAGTCATATATAAAGGTAAGTGCAGTGCAGTTTTATCTCCAAGCCGATTTGCCCTCAGGTGTTGAGTAGGCAAATTCATTCTGTGAATGGTGTTTTTTTTTCTTTTAAATCAGTGTTGGTCACTGTGCCCAGGTTATAATTAAAGTTGCTTGTTTTTTAGCATGATGAGCTGTTTCTTGTCTTGAGAAAACATCATCATTCATTCATGTCAGTTTTTAGAAATGCTTTGCTCACTGTGTTCAGCAATGGGTCACTCAGTCTCAGATTTTACAGTAATGAAAAGTGCTTCAGCTACCTCTTACTAAGTACCAACCCCCAGGCAGGCTATGATATGAATGTGTTATATCTCAATATGTTACAAACATGCCAAAGCTCTTATGTTATAGGCAAGGCAAGTGCTTGTAGTTGCAGCTTCCATCCACTAGAGAGCACTTGACACTTATAAATGCAGGTTGGTTGGCTCCAATGCCATTGATTGGTGTTCAGATGAGATGTGACATGTTCTGGGGATGCACCGAAGTCCATCCTCTCCGGTGTCTGTCCCCCAAAAGACACCTGCGGTAAGGCTTCCCCCAACAATCCCTTAACTGACATTGAGCCCACTCAGCATCTGAAGCCAGTCACTCCAGCAAGGAGTTTTGCATGTGAGTGTTGGGCTGATTGGAAATGTCTACACCAAGCAAGCACATTTGCTGGCCCCAAATCACTTTAGTCTCTGTTTTATGCAAAATGCCAAGCAGGCAATATTTTTTTTCACAATCCAGAATTAATTGGATGGAAATTAAAAATGTACTTATGCTCAACTAGTATTAGTTTGTTCACAATAATTGCACTATTGTGTGTATTATATAGCAAATATACATTTTAATGGTGTAGAATCTTTTGAGTTGGTTAATAGACTAGATTGGTTAATCAAACTAAACATTTGATTGATGATTGTTTTATAAAATAAATTAAGTTTTAAACTATATTATAGATTTTTTTTTCCATTTTCTCCCCAATTTGGGATGGCCAATTCCCCGAATTTTGGAATGCCCAATTTGTCATCGATGTTCGGTCCCATTGCACAACCCGCACTGTCAATCCGGGAGAGCGTGGACAAGCACGTGCCCTTCTCCGAGACACGTGATGTCAGCCGCTGCTTCTTTTCGCTCTACGGTCCACAAGCCAATCTAGCACAGAGATGACTCGGAGGAAGATATTTCATATGCAGCTTTGGCATGTGGACCACAGGCGCCACAGATGGACCAGCAGGGGTTGCTGTTGCTAATGGGACCGAAGCCCCTGCCGACATACCCACCCCTATCCCCAGCGGAACGAAGCCAATGTGTTCCGCGTGTGAACTCGCAGTCACTGTCGACTAGTAACGCGGCTGGGATCGAACCCAGGCCATAGCGTTCAATCTGCACTCGGAACGAGTGCTTTTACCGACTGAGCCACTCAGATAGGTTTTATTTTTATTTAGATTAAAAACCAAACTCTCAAAATCAGTTCAGTGTGCTATGGTTTAAGGATTTATTTGTTTTTAAATGAAAATGTTATCAAGAATTTGTTTCCCATTCCAGAACTAAGCAAAACACATGACACGAGTAAAAGTGATTTTATGTTTTATGAATTGGTATATTTAACCGACATATTGATCAACACATTGCACTGTCTACATTTAAAATAATAATAGTCATTAATAATAGTCATAGTCATAAATAATGAAATCATTTTTATGTTAGGAAATATTTTTAGAAATCATGTCTGGAAAGGACTTTAATGATTGTGCTTTTTGGTTAGTAGGTGACATGTACATCAAGTTATGTTGGAATAATATCTACTTAAATAGATATAGGATAATATAATAATATCTATGTGAAGGAGCAGCCCTTCACCCCACCCCAACAGACTAAATGTTAATTGTTTGTTAAATTTGGTTATTTGTAGGTCCAGTTGTTTAATCGGTTAAATTGAGGATCCTCATGTTGTCTATTTTCCATCTTGTAAAATAAACGCTTCACTCAATCAATTACAACAGGTTTCATGTTTGTCTTAGTTGATTGTTTGATAATTGTTTAATTGTTTTGGTAATGCTCTTGTCTGTCTGTGAACCAGTTAATTGGTCATACCTGCCCTAATTAGGCTGGTTAAATACATGTGTGTGGCCACACAAAGGAGTTCAGGTTGCTGGAAGCCGTTTTGTGTGCTGGTGGTTGTAGAGTGGTTCTCCCGTGTTTGAGAGTAGTTTTTAAATAAATAAATTATTAAGTTTTTACTCCTTCTGCTAATTTATGTGTAGAGCATTGGCTAGCTCTGTCACAATCTACTTAAGCTGTGGAGTGCAAAGTATGGCCTGAGTTTTAATTTCTGAACAGGCTGTTCTGACTGTGTTTCAAAAGCAGTTACACTTGCATGCCCAGGCTGAAGATTGCAACAGATTCAGTTCTAAAGCTAACACGTGGGCTGAAGTAGAACACGGTCATTTGCTTCCATGGTGAAGATAGGCGTCCAGTTGTACTCCCCCATAGCTCAAGCACAGTGAGTCTGGCACTGATAAATCATTGGGGGATATTGGTGCAGTATGTTTCCATGTCGTACTAGCTGAGAATAGAGAATAGAGAGCCCCACACCATGAGAAAAGTCAGGCCCTAAATATTCATGTTGAATTCTAACCGTGCCCCTTGGACATGTATATCACTTTGAAGACGTGATTGTTCTCTTACTTTTGCCCCTGTGCAGATTGTTCTGACTTTAAGAGCTGTGAGGATTAGCCTAATCCTTTAATGATGGGGCTTGTGTCAGAAGTCAGTGTTTTTATTCAGACTACAGAGGGACAAAGTTACTGCCCTATAAAAGGTAGTGTTTCCTCAGTCCCACACCAGGAAGTGCTGGGAGATCCTTGAACCATCAACAAGATGGTGGGAGTTTTTCATTAATCTACAAAATTAATCTTTCCCATTATGATCATTAATACACACTTGGTTCTACATTCCTAGATTTCTTTTGATATTTAAGAATGTAATGCATAGAATCAAATGAAACATGTTCAGACAAATGAAAAATTAAGAATCTCAAAATGCCATGAAGCATACACTTCATATTCCTATATATATATATTTTTTATTGTTGCCACACAAAGATTCTCAGTATAGCACTGGTCCTATTTGTATTTGAGATTTCCAGCTCTTAAAAAATGAACATGAAGTGATGTAATAGATGTAATTGGGGTGTGTATGTGCTCAGGTGAAAGGTAAAATGAGGTAAAGGCCAAGAGGGGAAAAACCTGACTCTTTATGGGGCATTGCTAATATGTCATGACATCACTACCTTTATCATCTCATAGATAATTATTAATATATAATGGGGTTATGGGGGAACAATATCACCCAACAGTGAATCAGTAACAAATCAATCTACAAGGAATCCACAAGGAAGCAAATATTGCTATAGAGGATTAATAACATATCACTCTATTTTGGGATCAATAACACTGAGTCCCTGGAGACCTTCTAAGGTAACTCAGACACACCCGAAATTGGGCTCTTTAGTTCAAAGAGTTGCTGGGAGAAGTGTACTCTGACAACTCTGTCCAAAATAGACATTGATTGATTTAGTCTATGTGTATATTTACTGTATTAATGAAACTGGTGCAACAGGTAGGACATTTTACTTGTACTCAGTAATGCATTTATTAGGAGGGGATAAAATCTGATTGGATAAAAACTAAGAGGGAAAACAGCCTGCTCGGTCAATGGTTGGGGAAGTGTGTGGAGCAGTGTATCAGTGAGGTTTAAGAGGAATTTGAATGCAGAGCTCTGGGTAGCTTCCCTGTGCTGTGTACACCTGCGGCCCAGAACAGAGAGCATTTTAGTGTTACTCAGATATGCAATATGTTCCAACCTCTAGTCTCCAGATGCCCTGCAGTCACATTGCTAAGCTGTCCCATGCTTCCAGATAAATTGCAAAATAAATGTTTGTCTTTTTTGGCTTCAGATAAACAGTGAACATTATGTTATCCGTTATTATCCGTTTTTGAAGATTTCTGCTTTATCCTACAGATGGAGCCCTATGTAACAAATATCTATAAAATACATAAATATATCGTAATATAATGTAATGATAAAATATATTTAATAATTATATTTATAATAAATATTATGTAAATATAAAAAAGCTTAAATTATGTTTCAAAACTTTTAAATCTATACAAATATTTTGAAATGAAAAAACATTTATAATTTTTAAAAGTTAGAGATATGATTTTTGTGAAACTCATCCAAGAAATATTTCTGCACATCACTTAATAATGGCTTTTCAGAGGTATTAAATATAGCCACATCCTAGCAGTGAAGTAATATGAATGTTCTGGAACTTGGCAGTTGTAGATGAGTTTGGAGCAGTTTGAGGCAGTTTGGGTGGGTATGGGATAGATGTTTTATGGGAGAGGAGGTAGCACAAATGCATTCCAGTTGGTGAGCAATAAACCACCCCCCCCTTCTCCATCTCACCCTCATCAGGGGGTAGTGAGGGCCAGTCAGGTGATAATGTGTTTGTATTTGTGGCTTGACTGCTCCTTCTCCCCTCCCCCCCCCCCACAGCCCTCTCTCTGCTTCCTGTGTCACATTCCCATCATCACTGAGACTTGCTGGAGGGTAACCATGACCCCTCAATCCCCCAACCCCCTACCCCAGCCGTCCATCCAGCTCCTTTTGCCTCTTGCTCAATCAACAGTGCAACTGACACCCTGCTGCGTGTGGCTGGAACAGAGAGACCAAATGCAGCTCAGTTACCACAACAGCCTGGTGCAGTGGATGGCAGTGTAGCATTGTCCCAGCACTATATCACCTCTATATCACTAAAAAGAATTTGGCCCTCTCCTCATCCAGAAACCATGCAAATTTCCCTAGTGGCACTATAAACACACTGTGGAACTGTGGGAAGTTTTGAAATTGCGAACTAGTCTCACCTCCACAATACTTGAGCTTTCTACTTCCTTGCTAATACACACTTTCTTCTGGGCTTCCTTTTCTTTGCTGCTCAGATTCTCACACCCTTAAACCAGTCCATACAGTGAAGCTGATGTAGCTGGAGAACATGGTGTTGTCAGCAGTCCACAAGAGTCAAACTCCCGATTAGGACAGAAGTCAACATCATTGCTATAACCTGATCAGAGAAGGAGCTCTAAAAACAAGCCCAAGAAGCCCAGGACTGCTCATGGTCTGCGGTGGGAGGGTTTCAGAAGGCATGGGACATGATAGTGTGGGAAGTCAAAGTATAGCTGGAGACCTAGCATGAAATCAGCATTGGGGGACTACATGTGGTCTGGACATGCTAACACTACCCATGGGGTGCCTGGTATTGGAGATTTTAAAAGGATACATAAATGATACTCTCATAACCTTCCTGGAGCCATTGCAAAATAAAGTAATTCAATTGCCAAAATAAATTCAAATGCCAAAATAAATCCAGAATAGATCTCTTCCAAACTAATGAAACACCAAAGTGTCCTCTCTGAGCTAGACAAAACAATCAGCACCTGCGTGAAGCTTTGACCTATCGTATCAAAATGACACTATTTGAATAGACATGCACAGCACATGTAGGCCTATAAATTATGGACTTTTGGAAGCTGGTTTTCATTTTTATTTGTGTTTCAATTATCCCAGTGCGATTTCTGAATTCTTTCCACAATAGGATAATGAATGTGTGATTCTGAATGGCTCATGGCCAGCCTCTGCTGTTTCCTAAGCAAGACCAGACATAAACCCATTTTTATCTCACCACCTCTCTGTCTAGAAAAGTAGTTGTCCTGTCATGCTTTCACTTCACTTCCAAGTCAAAATAATCATGAAAGACACATGGTCAAGCTTTTTACTTTTTGATACACATAGCTCTGCTCCTGGCAAAAATATTATGCATACTATGTTCCTGCAATTGCATTGTATTTATCTTCCTCAACTTTAGCTATCCTGTTCAGATTCATTGTGTACATTACATGTATAGTTTGCTCTCTGATTTATGTAGCTGCTATGACTCATCAGAGTCATAGTGTAGGTATATAGATGAGGATGGTCTCTTTATGAGCATAATAGCACTTATATAAATTCTCCACTTTCAGGGTGTACATGTCTGGCTAGGGTGTAACCTCTGGTAAGCACACAAGCCAAGATCTTTTCATGCTTGTGGCTGTTCTCAGGCAGAATGCTGCCAGTTGTCCTGCTTTAAAGTGAAAGGCGGCAGTTAATGTGCACCAGGAGGTATTAACATTAACACAACTCTGGCCAACCTCTTTGTTTGTGGGGCTCTTTAAGACCTATCTGAGACTAACTGGTACTAATTAGGCCTCAGTAGGAAGGCCCTCCTTCAAGATGGGCCATTAGGACAGGGTGTCATTATCTGATTGACAGGTATTGTGAAGCTGTCCAATGGAGTATCTATAATGACATCAAAATGCTTTAGGCTGCAGCAGGGTGGTAAATACCCTCTCACACAGATAACTCACCTGTACATCAGATTATATTGGATTACTTGAGAGTGCCTGATATGTCCCTTTGTTCCTTCCCTCTGCTTATTTTTTGAAATATCTACATCACAATGTCCAGTGAGTGGTCATTTTGATATTGTCAGTCCAGCTAATTGCTGCTTTGCTCAGCTGCGTAACATAAACATTGATCCATTTTTTTTTTTTACAATACAGCTACAATCCATGTGATCATTATTATAGTTTTTTTTATTTCACAGATGTCTTTGGCTTTGGATATTTGAATGAATTAAATTAATGAATTAATGTTCATCCAGTGTGGTGGCAAGAATTGACAGCTGTTTATTTTGTTTTGTTTTTTTTTTGTGAAAATAGTGCCTTATTTTCCTATGAATATTAATGTGTAATGTTAATTCTTGATTTATCATAATGGTGCATAAAATTATTTTGACCACATGTACTAACAGTAATACAATTATAAGAAATATATTTAGACATACTTTTGGCAAATTATGAATATTATTCATATTTTATGATTATCTAATTTGTTATATGTGTTAAAATAAACATGGAGACAACATAAAACAGCTGGCAAATGGTCATTGGCCTACACAAGTTGGGAGAAGGCTACAGAAGAGTTCACATGGAGTTCAGCATACTCCTGTCCACTGCAGTGCCCATTAAATTCAAGACCACTGGTACAGTGGAAACCCTGCCAGCAAGAGGATGCTAGTGCATCTAGCCTCCACAGACTGAGATAAGTGGTTTGGAGGTAACCTTTAATTTAACACTGAAACAGCTGGAAATCTCCACAAAGACTGCAGAAAAATGTCCAATATGTACATTTTCTGTTACATCATGTTTTTGTGCTCCTATGTAATGAGTATTTGTCTAAGATAACCTCTGGGATTCCAGCAAAGTTGTCTAATGACAATAAAGCAACAATCACTACGGCTAGAGTCACATGTGCGGGGCTCGATTGTTCAAATGTTGTTATTATATTACGTGTGTGCGTGCGTGCGTGCGTGCGTGCTTGCGTGCGTGTGTGTGTGTGTGTGTGTGTGTGTGTGTGTGTGTGTGTGTGTGTGTGTGTATGTATGCAGCCACATGTGTGAGGGGGAGGAGGGAGTTTGCTCACTCAGGATGTGTCTCCCAGCTGGAGGGTCTGCTCAGCAGCTGGGACCCCTGTAATCCTCAGCCCCCCAAATAGGATTATCCTCCTGCAGTGTTAGTCATCACACTCTGTGCTCCCAGCAGTGCTTGCAGGAGCAGAAGGAAAAGGCAAGCACAAATAGAAACCCCTAACGCCATCCTCTGCAAGCAGTATCTCAGATTTCAAACATCAAATGACACTGTCAAGTTGATGTATTATTGTTGCTAGTGACATAAACAATGTGCAAAGAACCAGTCATGCTAATAAGCAACAATGATCATTATACCCATCACCCACTGATTAGAACATTCTATCATTTTCACAATCTGACAATCAGTTTCCTCAAGCACTGTCTAGAGGAATCATAATTATTACAATCATTCATTGTTTTATGTCTCTGTTGTAAGCCTATGGCCCTACTGTACCAAGATGACAAATACCATAGATAATGTGTTTTGTGCAGCAGTGTGGTGTCATGGTGCAAGGGTTAAAACTAAGAGGTTATGGGTTTGATTCCCAGGTGGAATGCTGTTGTTGTACCTTTTGGCAGGGTACTTACCCCAAATATCTAGCTGTATGAATGGATAACATGTCAGAATTATCAGCTCACTCATTGTAAATCACTCTGGATAAGAGCATTCACTAAGAAAATATAAAGCACTATTATGTAAAGTACTTACTGTTAGTCACTAATACTTATCTGTGGCTAAGTATTTTTACCTTCCAGTGGTGCTTATGGTAGTTGTTTTAGATTTACCTGGTCAGTAGTAAAGCACATTGCTTTTCTGTGGTTTGAAAAAGCCTCAACACACTTTCATCACCTGATAGAGGTTGCTGCTTATCTCAAGGCATAGCCAAAGACCTAGGTCAAATGTTACATTCACATATATACATATTTAGAAAAATATCCAAAGTAGTAGCTCGTTTGAAGTTAATTTCTTTATTGACGGATTCAAACCGCATGCCTTGTAATTCAAGTTGTAGTATTGTGAACTGGACAAATGCATCACAAGCATTTTAAAACAGTTAACATGTCTGTGAAAACATCTAACTTATTGCAAGAAAACAAGACACTTTCCAATTCATTTCTGTTCAGGCAGTATATATCTACATAGGCTAGTATATAACTTCAGAGAAAAATGTCATGACAAACCATGGAAGACATTGACGATTTCACCCTCCTGGCTAATTACCTCACCACTAATGATAATGACTTATAAATGTATACCTGGCTACCTATCGCAGGTATCTGTCACTTAGGCTATGTTCACACTGTCAGTCCAAATCCGATTTTTTGCATTTCCGATCAGAATCCGATCTTCCTGATTGACTGTCCGAATTATATATTGCAAGTGATCAGATCCGATCTGTGTGTCCGGGTGGCAATCCTCATTTTCAGTCTTATCCACATTGGTTGCTATAGTACTGACATTGCGCCCGGGAGTAGAAGTAGTTAGCATAAACAAAACAAAATGGAGGGTAATGAAATGGGCTTGCTTATTTACAACACGGCAATGTGGAGCCGCGGCGCAAGCTTTAAAAGTTTTAAAAATAATGAGACAGTGTCCGAGACGGAGGAGGCGACAATTCTGTCAAACACATGTTAGCTCCAGCTCTGACTACGACCTACAACCGCTCATCAATGGCTCCCTCCACCACCAAACTAGCATGTTTCCTGTACGTGTGACGTACACTTGAACTTGACGTGGCGTCAAGTCACATACGTAAAAAAAAAACCCACCTGAAATCCAATCAGAGCATTCAGACCTAAACGGATGTGCAAAAATGCGATTTGAATCGGATTTCAAACCACATACGAATGTGGTTTGAAACGGATTTGTAAAAATCAGATCTTATGTGATTTTTGGCTGTTCAGACTTGCTACATCTGATCGGATTCCAATCGGATATGCACATAAATCGGATTTGGACTGACAGTGTGAACATTTCTCCGATGAAATTGTGGTTGGATTACACTGGGACAGTCCTTGCTAATTAATGAGGGCTTGACTTCTGGACTTGTTCTGGATAAGAGCTTCTGTGTAATGTCAACAATGTAAAAATGGAATGTTAAATTATGTCACTCTGGATTACAGCATCTACTTAATGTGAACAATGTAAATGTATCGCTGAATGTATTCATCCCAACAATATAGTGGGGCGGCAGTGTAGCATAGTGGTTAAGGAGCAGGACTCGTAACCGAAAGGTTACCGGTTCGATCCCCACTGGGGATACTGCTGCTGTACCCTTGGGCAAGGTACTTAACCCACAATTGCCTCAGTAAATATCAAGCTGTATAAATGGATAACATTGTAAGGAACAGTAACCTATGTAAGTCGCTTTGGATAAAAGCGTCTGCCAAATGAATAAATATAAATGTAGCTATTCATCTTGTATGTTACTCTGAATAAGAGTGTCTGCTAATCGACAAATGTGAATGAAATATATAATGAAGGGAAATCTCCAACACCATTTAGGATGGTTACCAACTGCAAGGAAAGGAAGAACTGTAGGTAGGGCCAAAAGGGTTCCTGGAACATCCAGGGAATTTATCTTAAAAATATGCAATAATGCACCCCTCTAGTTATGTATATATGGCTAAGCACCTTAGCAAATAGCTAGTTACCTAGCTTTCTAGTAACCAGAGATTTTGAAGAGACTTGAACCTAATGTTTTTTATACAGTATATATATATATATCATTAAAATGCTTGAAAATGGATGTATGAATTATATTCATATGAATAAAATATTTGGTAAGGTTGGATATCTTCTTCTTTAGATAATGTCAGGAGGTGAGCTGACAGACGCCGCTTGTTGAACCTCTCGCTCGGGAATATTAATTGGGAACCGCGGGTGCGTTGTTGAGGCGGGGTTATTGAATGATTGTCGCTGCCGAACTAGCGGGACTCACGGCTGTTTTGAATAGTCATTATTACCGGGAGTACAGGTATAAAAATGTGACGATTCAGGCAGTCGGGGCATGGACGGCTCGGGAAGGGAAGGCTCTGCTCACGGTTTTACTGGGGGAATTATTTTCGGGTTTTGTTTATTTTCCTTTTCGTTGCTTTTGGTTATTTTCGGTTTTGGTTTTGTTTGGCGTTTTCGGCCGGGTTTCTTTTTCTTTTTGCGGATCTTTTAAGTTTTGTTTTCTTTTTTCTTTTTGGGTTAAGTTGGGGGTGGGAAATCCCGGGAGGGGATTTTTTTAATTGTAGAGCGGGTGCGGAGGAAGTGGAGCGCTGCAGACCCGGACCGCTTCCCGGAGTGACGCCCGGGGCAGGCAAGGCAACGGAAGCCGGCTGGGGGAAGAAGGGAAGCGAGGCTGGAGAACGGCGGAGTGACAATGCCCCAGGCTGGGCAGGAGGCGAATTGGGGCAGTGCCCCTGTGCAGTAAGGGATGTGACTGGCGGTGTTGCCTGTGTGTGTGTGCCCTTTTTCAGTCTGCCCAGCCTAACAGAAGGTGATTTGTGCTGCTGTGTCCTTCTCCCCCTGCGCGGCCATAGTTCGTGCTCCAGACCTGCATGAGGAGGACATGCAGTGTACATCAGCGTCAGAAGGCAGCGGTCCGGACCAAGAATATTGGTGGCATTCTTTTTTTTTTTTTTTTTTTTTTTTTTTTTTTTGCTTTGTTTTAATTTGGAGTGCAAGCTTGGCGCAGGCTGAGTTTGCGACCTGCCCTTCTTGTATGCATGTGGGTGTGTGCATGAGGACCCATTCCTCCTTGGTGTGTGGTACCCCCCCGGGCGCCCAAGAGGGGCCTTGCCTCTGTCACGAGGGCTGGTGCAGGAGACGAGTCAGTGTGGGGTGTGTGAGTGCACGGGGATATCCTATGGGGCCTAAACTTGCAGCACTGGGCTCTTGTGGGGAGCGAGCGGGGTGAGGGAAGGGCCACTGTGGTGAGGAGGAGGAGGGGGGGGCAGGCAGGTTAGGAGGGGAGATCGGCAGAGCATGAGCCATCCCTGTATGAATTGTGGGGGTTTTTTATTCAATAGTCATTGTACCCGTACTCCTGGTGTCCTGGTTGTCTGGCGGGAGGATCTATTGGGGGAACCTGTGCTGGGTAGCGGGGCCAACGTTGGTGTTCGTGGCTCCCAACAATAACATTGTAATGTATTAAAATATATATTGGGAACCGTGAAGCTGACCAGTTTGGTACATATGAGGTCAACCGAGGTCTGTATGTGCCTAAAATGCAAGTGCTTGCGGTTTACTGCTAGCTAATGAATCGTACAGGTAAACGGTAATTTGGATATCAACTTTTCTGTTGCCCCTGTTGGATGGCCTGAAGTACATCTTGGTCTTCTGTAAATGGCCCTGAAAAGTGCTAAACTGCTGAAAAGTCCAACTCCCAAAATTGATCGGTCACTGATGATCCTTTCTAAGTGAATCCCAGAGACAGCACCAGACCATTCTACTGTGTTACGCCACATTAGCTATGGGGAGATAACCATAGGACATTTGATACCCCCCAACAACAATGTTCCACAGGTACCCCACTGTTGTCTTGCTCCCCCATCATGCCTTTTGTTCTGTAGAGACAGTGAGGAAGTGACTGGGGTGGTGGGTCTCAGATACACGAGACCTTGAGAAACACAGAAACATGGAGACTGTTAACATGGTGCCCCAGGCATCCCCCCCGAGGTGGTCTGTTGTCCCTGAATGCTAAGTACAACAGCCAGGAAGTTGGCCCCCTCCAGACCTTCAATAGCAGGCAGGACCAATGGGAAGGGCTGTTCGGATGTGTACGGCCACTCCTCCTCCCCACTTCATTAAGCAGGTGACAAAGGATTGATGACACAGCAGAGCCCCATGCCAGGAAGTGGAGCAAGGCCCCACACCATCCTGGTCTCCTGTGCTCACGCAAGGCTTTCAGCTCCTAAGACAGCAAGTGAGAAGAGGCTTTTCTCAACCCTACCAATCTATCTCACAACAACCAGTTAGCAGCCAGCTATTGCTCAGAAGTAACTCCACTGTCACTGTTACTCTTGCAGCAGTCACAGATTCCAGTGATTGCATGTATATTTAGCAATAAGGCTTCCCTGAGAGCTGAACTGCTATTGATGAATATTCCTTGGGGACAGCAGACCAACTGTGCAATGAATTAGATAATAGTTTAGGCTTGTTTGTACTGATTACAGGGCAATTTTTTGAAGGTGTGTTCTGTTCCTTCTACCACGTGCCAATGAAAAAATGCAGGTGAGTGAACTTGCCTGTTTGTGGCTCCTCACCATCTTGTTAGGTGAGGGTTATTCCAGGAAGCCACCCCTGTTCATCCAGTGGCGCAGAGGAGGGGGATGGGAGGGTGTCTGTCAGCAAGGTGCCATCAGTCAGCCCAGTTCCTCTAGTCATCCCCGAGACACTGACCACATCCACTGCGGGGCCGGGGTGGGGAGATTCCTCTACAGCACTGCGGCGTGATAATGCTCGCTGACATTTAACAAATGTCTTTCACCTGATCCTGATCCCATTAACAATATCTGATGTCATGGTTTGTAGTACGTCAGCATTTTTGATATTCTAAATATGCACCAATTGGGTTTGGATAAACATTAACTTACCATAGACATAAACCTGTCAAGATGTTGACACTGGTGGCCATTGCACAATCGTGATGGTAATCATCTAATTGTGAGAGTAATCATTTCTCTTAACACAGGACTGGTGAGCTAAAAACAGATTCTAACAATGGTTTATGTCATTTTACAGGGTGAAACAGGACCTCAAAAACTAGGGCTTTCTCTGACTGCTTATGTACACATTTACATTGAGCCAGTCTATTCAAAACCTTTTGTTGAGTTAATCTGTCATATGAATAAATTAAATCTGTGATGAGGGGAAGAAATGAAATTATAATATGTCATAATCAGCCATATGCCCTGTCAGTAAGTAAATACAAATGAATCATATTTTTCCATTTGGTTCAACGCAAATGCCATTTATACACTTTCTGAAGTCTTGGACTAGCTATGGTATTCTGTTAATGTGCATGTTTTCTGCAGTACTGCTGGCTGTGTCAGGCAGGAGTTGCCCAGTCTCTAGAGAGAAGTGCATTCATGTTTTGTCATCTCAAAGTAAATAAAAAGGAAATCAATGCTCATTCTATTCAGTGGGGCCCAGTGTGGTGAACATAAAGAACGCCTCTATGCTGTGCCGGATGCAGAGCATCTTTAACAGACATTAATTGACCAAATGTCCCTGAACAACCTCTCCTTGCCCCCCCCCAAATCTGTCACAACTGAATCATTTCGTCTGCTTGACATGTCCACAGTGCCTCTCAATGACCACTGCCACAGCCAGGTACCTCCATGCGTGAGAAATGATTGCTGAAGACTGCAATAAGAGATGATCTGCCATTAGCATGATGAGTGCATCCGTCTGCGCTTCCTCTCTCTCAGGTCAAATCTAACTCATCTTTTTTCCATTTCTTTTCAAATAGGCCACAATCACTTCCTTCATATTCCCAGATCTTTACTCAGAGCCTCCATAATTATGGCGGGTCGGAGTTCTCTGCGCAGGGTTACGCAACGAGACCGCCCTGTCAGTGCATCATGCCAGGGCATGCCCAGCCCCTCTTCCCGTTCCTGGAGGCTCCTGGCAGGGCCATTTGCACTCACCAATGCCACGATGGAATAAATAAACAGTGAAATTTTAAGCCTCGGTGGGGTGTGTGCATGGGCTGGCAACACTAGTGTTTCCCCTGCTACACTGTCAGCATCTCTTACCATGGAACTCAAAAGCTAATTCCTCCTCCTCCTGGAGCTCAAAATGGCTGTCTCTGTTTTTTAAAAAATAGAGAAAAAATTCAAGAAAATGGAAATGAAAAAATAAATCTGTGTTTCATCAGGTTTACAAAATCAGGGCTCACTAATACCCTGGGTGTTACTGGTTTAGGCAAGCTGCAGCTCTAGTTCACAGTTACGTCTGAGTTGTAGAGTTTCAGTTTTGCTCCAAATGGAGTTGCAGTTAGGGAGATTTAGTGAAGATGAGGATACATTACTGCGCCATACTGCAACACACTGGATTTGTCATGAATGCTACTGGGTCAGCCACGTTGGTGTGTTATCTCTGCATTGACCTGGTAGCCTCTCCATCATTTTCCCTGGAAAAAAAACACCTGTGTTCACCACGAGAAAGGTCCTGTCAAATGCTACCTGTGCACTCTTTCTGAGAGACCAAATACAGCTATAAATTATTCTCTGTGCTATTACAAAACTGAGAAGCTGCTGTTTCTGTAATGGGTGTTCATGGGCATAGCATCAGCCACAGGGGACAAACGGTGTTACTTTTTGTTGTTAAACTCTTAATTTGACAGCTGATAGCACTATGTTAACTTCACTCTATCTCCTACAGTTGTGCCTTTGCTGTGCCATTTTACCAGCATATCCATTTAAAATCAATATAGACATTAACACTCCTCATAAACTTGATAAAGCAAGAGATTTATGAGTAGTATGTTGTAGCGGTAAGGAGCAGGGCTCATAACTGAAAGGTTAGCAGCCAGAGGTGTAGGCTGGACTTTAGGAGGGCTTGGTTACACCTGCCTCTGTCTCCCCAGAAGCAGTTTAGGGGGTGCACACACACACGCACACACCTGCGCCTGGGAGTCAGGGAAGGAAACTCCCCTTCTCAGGAAAAACCTGCAAATCCCGTGCTGCTGATGTTCCAGTGAGAGGGACCTGCCCAAAAAGCCCAGACCACACAGGTGTTCCGCGCTGTGTGGTCCGGAGTCCCAGTGTTCAATTGCAAAAACGGGAATTTCTGCACCCAAGGAGCGCTGGCGCTCTCCCCTTCATCTCCTCCCCACACCGAACCTCTCGCTCCCTCGTCTTTCTTTCCTGGGCCCGCCTCACACTTGCTGCTGGAGCTCTTCCAGCTAGCGGATTACCGCTAAACTGCTTTAATCTCTCCTGCTTCCTTGTTCCATTCAGAGCAGGTCTGACGTGGGGCAGCATTTAGAGGCAGACTCACAGAAACGCTCTCAGTGCTAATCTTGGTTATTACAGCAGGCTTGGCTGTCATCTTCATGATGTCTCGCCATGCAGCCCAGGGAAAAATACCAGTGAGGTGGAAAGTCAGATCGAATCCCACGTTCAGATCATATGATAGCGCAACTGTCTCAAGCCATGTTAAATGTAGGGAATTTAAGCAAAACCAGAAACATTATGCAAATTCATTATAATTACCATCTACATCAAGTCAAGAATAAGTATCCACTTCATTTGTGCAAGCTGAAAGGGATGAAGTGTACCAAATATTTTACTTTTAACTCCTTTGCCTCCCCTCTATTTACCTGTTCCCACTCTTTTGGATTCAGGATAACTCTGGGCAGCTAAGTATCCAGGTGTACATGTGTACAAACTCACAGAACGTATTTAGATGTAAAACTGTTTGCAAGTCAGCCAGCTCTTATGAAACAAATGGATCATTTAGTGTGTTGTAAATTACACTCGACCTGTCTGCGGCTGTATCCCACGGCTGCAGGCCTGAGTGCTCTGAAGCAGTCAGGTGTCCACAGGGAGTTCCTGCATCAGCACGTGTATCCCCCCTCCCCTCCTACCCCCAGGAAGGGTCATAATCCTGGGGTTTTGCTGCATTGTGGAGTGAGCGTTTCCCCCCCGCGGTGGTCCAGAGAGGACGGCTCCGGGAATCCACCGCTCACAGATCCCCCAGACTCCCCTGCTCTCTGTGGCCAAGCCCAGGCTTTGTCCTGTATGCACCTGAGTGACACGCCCTGTTCCCATCACCTGTGTGGGCCAGAGGATCAGTTCCCACGGCTGGGCTGGTGTGGCATGGCAAGGCTTATCTGCCTTTGGACTCACTCATGCACCTGTAGCATGTGGGGGATATCAGTCTTGGAGGTGACCATGCTGTTGCATTGCTCAGTTTTAGACTGAAAGAAGCTTAAAGGCGTCTGTGGGCTGGCAGATTCAAGCAGCTTTGTGGGATAATTCCTTTCAGTTTCTGTACAGTCTTATTTTTCATTTACATTGGATCTTCCTTTTGATTTTTTTTAACAATAACTGAAACATATATTTCTAACAAAGACAGAAATTAGTAGTGATGTACTCCCCTTCATTACTGACCCCCATTGACAATGGAGTAGGCTGAACTAATGGGTCCTGGGGTAACAAATGAGGCATTGGGATTAATAGGGAACTGTGGCAAGCATTACTCATCTTTAGCAGGAAACTACAACAGAGTGTTACAAAGAGTGCTACACAGCCTGTGCAAAGACACGCTCTGGGTGTTACACAGCCTGTTCAAAGACTCACTCTCAGTGTTATGCAGCCTATGCAAAGACACGCCCCAGGCTATGAGTGTACAGTGCTGCCCGCCCCTTTAAGCAGCACCACTGGCATGCCTGTCTCGGCCCACGGTCGCTCTGCCTGTACAGCCTGTCTCTCCTGTCCTACTCTTTGAAGTTCACAGAATCAATAGTGATTCCCCATCTGTCTTGGCCTAACTAAAAGGGGGGCCTCCATGATGGGTGGAAGGTAATGGTGCGGAGCGTGGGGGTGGGGGGGCGGATTTGGCCTCACTCTTGGCTTGGAGCTGGAGTTGTGGAGTTGCCCTGGTTGTGCATCTTTCCTGCAAGGTCTATAAGGCATGTTATTTAGCAAACAGTTTCACTGAAACTGCCCCTTTTTCAAAAATACAACAAAGGAAGCATCTGTTATCCTGATGCTCTGAATGAAGGTGAACAGCATGTTTGTTTATGTGCTTGACTTCTAGATCCTGCTATTCTGGGCATTTCATTCAGGTTAGGCAGTGGTGGTGGAACAAGTCAGCCTCATCTCAGTGTCAGCTTGAACTTTTACTTAACTGTAAGGTGCACACAAAACCTGATCCACATAGCACACTCATCACCCGCAGCTCCTGCATCTGCGGACAGGTGGCGCCAGATCTGCAGCCTGAGAACACTAGACTGTCAGTGCCGTTGTCTGTATGTGTATGTGTGTGTGTGTGTGTGTGTGTGTGTTTGTGTGGGATGGACAGCCACATGGTGTGGAGGGACACAGGTGGTGATCTGAGGGTTCCCTTCTTGATTGAAGGGTCTTTCATGGATGGAGGATGGAGACAGGGGCTGACACACAGCAAACCCAATCCCATTTTCACAGGATGTTGGGAGCCACTGAAGGAAGGAAGCAGTTTGTGTAAGCACTGAGACACCTAAAGACACGTTATAAAAACACATTTACATGTGATCCTGATTTAACCACACGTACACACACACACACTCATGCACACACACACAAAGACATGTACATACATGTTAGTTGGGACATAAATGTTGGTTGGGTATGTTGGTAATAGACAGCTTTGTTTGTAATACACACACACACACACACACACACACACACACACACATACACACACTCAGAGACACTTGTTACAGTTAACCCCAGAGACCTTATTCAGAATCACTGTCACTTGTGCCTTTATTTTAGCCACAATATAGATAACAATAATGCTGTTCATGCATAATAATGATTATGACACATAGATGCTCATATGATCATCATTTTCTATCCTTGTTTTGTAATTAATGGAACAGTCTTTTATATTCAAAACAACCCTGAGGTGTTATAAAAACATTTTTACTCCATCATCACTGAATTGTTATTATTTTGTAACCCATTTTTATATTTTTATATCAACATAAAATCATGTATACATTTATGTGCATTTACAAAGGTATATGAATATTAGACTTGTCATGTCACCCAGGAGTGTGCACTCCAAGTGTTTGGTAGCCCCCAGGGCCTGGGATAGAGGGATTCAGAGGTGAGGGGGGACCGGGACTGTGCCTCAACACGTTGTGGTAGGAAACGGACACCCCCATTGCAGCCTGGCTTCCTCACTGCCTGATCCTTCTCCAATTGCCTTGAAAAATAATCTCCCTTTGAACTGCCATTACCAGAGAGAGCCTAGACAAGCAGGCACAGGGAAAGAAAGAGAAGAAAGGGGCTGAAGACAAGAATGACAGAAACACCCTTCCCTAGCCAGGAGTCTAGGTCCCTGTCTCACTCTCACATAGGTGGTTCCCTTCACTCAGCTTGCAAACACATAGAGACACACACTCACACATAGACATACACACTCTCACACACACACAGAGACATACATACATTCACACACACACACAAACGCACACATACTCACATACACAGAGACATATACGCATTCTCTCTCTCACACACACACACACACACACATAGAGATAGACACACACACACACACTCATGTATTCACACACAAACACACACAGAGACACACACGCACTCACACACACACACAGATACACACACACATTCACACACACACACTTAGATACACACACAAACATACACATATAGAGACACACACACTCACACACGCAAACACACACACACATAGACACACACACATTACCAGAGAGAGCCTAGACAAGCAGGCACAGGGAAAGAAAGAGAAGAAAGGGGCTGAAGACAAGAACGACAGAAACACCCTTCCCTAGACAGGAGTCTAGGTCCCTGTCTCACTCTCACATAGGTGGTTCCCTTCAGTCAGCCTGCAAACACATAGAGACACACACTCACACATAGACATACACACTCTCACACACCCACACACACAAATTAACACACATACACGCTCACACGCACAAACACATACATACACTCACACACACACATAGATACACATACACACACACATAGAGACATGCAGACACACACACACACACAACAAACGCATACACACGCGTAACAAAGGCAGAGATCTCAGCAGCATGTGAAGTTAACGGGACCTGCCAATACCCTTTTAACAGGGCAAGTTTGCCGACAAACTTCGCTGACCCAACTCTGTCGATACAATCCTCCATACGTGGCAAGGAGAAGGAATCAGGCATGGTCACTGCATTGACCTTACGGTAGTCCATGCAAAAACGGGCTGTGCCATCACTCTTGGGTACCAGAATGCATGGTGAACTCCAGGGACTCGAGCTAGGCTGGGCTAAGCTATGGTCAAGCAGGTAAGACATCTCCTGGTGCATCAAAGCTTTCTTAACTGGGTTCCCGCAATAAGCAGGTTGCTTAATTGGCCTGGGCCCATTTACATCAATGTCATGCTTGAGCACGCTTGATTGAGTTGGCACATCATTAAACAAAGAGGGGTCTTGTGCTAACTGTAGCACGTCTGTTTGCTGCAGGGCATCTAGATGCGTGAGGTGACGAGGGAGCTCCTGTAAAGCGGCAGAATTCTGCAGCCTGGCACACTGCTCTGGGGCGTTCCGCAGCACGAGACCATCCCCATCCTCGCCGAGAGCCAGCACCGGAACAGCGACTGCAGTGGGAACAGAAGCTTCCGCCTCCAGACACGGAGCGTCTGGAACCTGGCCACGCACATGATAGGGCTTCAGCATGTTGATGTGACACATGCGAGTCTGGTGCTTTCGGTCAGGCGTCTGAATCACATAGTCAGTTGCAGAGAGCTTACGGTCCACAACATTAGGGCCAGAAAAACAAGCCCGCAAAGCCGAACCAGGGATCGGTAACAATACCAGAACTTGGTCCCCAGGTCTAAAATAGCGTGGCACCGCTCTCTGGTCATAGTGGGATTTCATTACTGCCTGCGAAGACAACAAGGATTTATTGGCGTAAGCACAGGCAGAGTGAAGCTGCTCTCTGAACTCACTAACATAGTCCAGTATGTTGGACGGGGGCTCTGATGTATCACCCAACAATTGCTCTTTGAGGAGCTTAAGAGGTCCTCTCACTGTATGCCCAAACACCAGTTCTGCGGGGCTGAACCCTAGGGATTCCTGTACTGCTTCACAAATAGCAAATAAAACAACAGGAATATCGGTGTCCCACTCTTTTTCATGTTCGGTGCAGTAAGCACGCAGCATGGACTTCAGGGTCTGATGAAAACGCTCTATAGCTCCCTGTGACTCTGGGTGATAAGCACTTGAAAACCTTATGGTTGACAGAGAGCGTTTGCATAACCTGCGCAAACAGTTCGGACAAAAAGTTCGTGCCTTGGTCAGGAAAAGCCTCGGGGTATCGGGTAGCAGCACACATTATAGTCAGCAAGTACTGACTACCGGACTTGGTTTTAGGTAGGGGGCCCATGCAATCAACCAGCACACCGGTATGAGGTACAGAGGCGTAGGGGGAATAGTCTGATTCGGTTTTCCCACAAACTGGCCCTGAGTCACCAGATATCGCTGGCGACCACCTCCGCATAAGTACACCCTTCTCAACAAAATAAGCCCTCGGTTTTCCCCGGATAGTCTCGGGCTCTCCGTCAGCAGACAAACACAGAGCGAGAGAAGGATCAGCACGTTGGGCCACGATGAGCTGCTCACGGTTGATCGGCAGCTTAAGCCCTTCGTCCCCTCTAAAATCAGACTCAACACTGTCTTTAGGATATTTCATTGTGGAGTCCGCAAAATATAAGCCTCGGGCACCAATTCATATGCGCGCAGTACAGCTGCCTTGACAGTATCGTACTGCAGGCTCTCAGCCAGCGACAGTGCAGAGCATACCTCCTGTGCCTTTCCTACAAATTTGCACGTATCTTAATCTCCTTCTCTACCTCCAACTCCATCTGGCGAACCTCTAGCCGCCAGTTAAGCTCCGCTTGGAGTGCATGTTTCTTCTCCTCCGATTCATGCTGCAGGCATGCCAAATGCACCCTTAACCGAGGATCGCAACCACCAGTCGGGGAGCCTTCGCTCTTGGTCACAGTGGACATGAAGGGTGGCGGCATGACTTTGGCCTCTGCCTCCGCATCAGCCCCAGTCTGTGCTACTCCCCGAACCTCAGACTTCCCAGCTGCGGGAACTTCTCCCACAGCAGGCGCACCCAGCACAAGCACTCCCCGCTCCACCAGACCTTCACACAAAGCCAGCTTGATAACTTTCTTCAGTGCCTGCCTCCCAACCATGATGCCAAAATGCGCAGCCAGCAACAAGAGGTCATCCTTATGTCACGTATCTAGCCGTTCCACAGTAGGGTTGCTGAGGAACTCCTCCACACTAAACTGGGCCATTGCTCCCACCACTAACACACCGTTCACTAGGCGCAGACACGCAACTGCACAAGGCAACAAAAAAAAACCAAATACGGGGCGGGAAAAAAGAAAGACAAACAATTCCGAGAAAAAATATCCTGGACGAGCCCCCAATTATGTTACGTCCCAGATGTGTAATGGCATCCAAGGGTACGTATGAGGGACACAACACAAAAAGAAAACCCACCACCAATGCCGGTTTGGACGGTGCAGAAACGAAAAAACACAGACACGGGAGCAATGTATAAGGATGTGCGGTATATTTACAATATTTACAAAGCTATTTACAGTAACACATACACACAGGAAAAGGGGAAAGGACAACAGATGGTGCCAACGAAAAGAACTTAACAAAACAAAACACTCTAAACATCTTCACCCAAAACATACAACTGACCACAAAACAAAAGGGTGGCAGTTTCAAACAAGAAGACCTAACTACACTAACTACAAACAAAATATACAAAGGTTGCACCCACCTTTAACCTAACCCTAAGAAAGTGAACACTAACACGGGGATCCCCCACCTTACCTGCCCTCTTCCCACGACAATCGAGTACATCAAAGCCGAGACACAATCCAGAATCGAAGTCAGTAAATGAGCCAAAGTCAGACACAGTATGGGCAAGTTTGTAAATAGCAAATCACGAAAGAAATGAAGAATCAAAACAGCGAGATATCCACTTTACAAATCTGGCATCTTTAAATTGTGGCGCTCCGTCTCTGGTTGGCCGGGCCGGAATGAGGAGGCAGGACGCGGCGCAGCGGGATACCTGCGTCAGAGAGTAGTGGGAGAGGAAAGGGAGGAAAACCAAGATGCAAGCAGCCCAGACCCCACAAATGCACAGTGTGCCACACGTAACACACACACACATATATGGAGACACACACACACAAACATACACACATATACAGAGAAACACACACTCACACACACAAACACACACATAGACACCAACACACTGACACACAAATAGAGACATATATAAATTCACACACGCACACACACACATACACACACACACTCATGCATTCATACACACACACACACACACACACACACACACACACACACACACACACACACACACACACACACACACACACACACAGTGGTCCAATATATTATTCTGGGGAGGAAATCCCTTTTAAAGTGACTGCAAGAGACAAATAAGTGCAAGAGTGAAGACATGCATGGCAGTGCTTTCCAAAAGATGTTTCTTCAAGTAATGGTGCTATACCATACCTGGCTGAATTTCACATAAAATGTGTTCATGTCTGCCAGGTCAGAGGGGTGGCTGACTGAAGATTCATATTTAAATAGTGTCACAGATTGACATTAGCAACTTTTGGCAGGACCATATTTACATATGGTGTATACATGTACTTGATACCACATTTATAATAGTTGCTCAAAGTTTTGATGCAATAATTCTTCCTATCCTCTGATAGATTTTTCAGGGAAAAATTTCGAGTGTTGTCTATGTCTTTGTTCAAAGGTGTTGAAAGATGATATTTCTTATACATTTAAGGTTGTTAAATTCCATTTCCATCCTTTTTAATCACTACTATAGTAGAACTTAAATATATGTCCTTCTCAAATCATTGTAACTTTCCATATAAACAAATTTTAAACATTCCGTTTACTTGCAGAAAAGCAAAAGCACCACCTGTACAAATAGTCTTCCACCCTAATATAAATGAATACAAGAAAGAAATAAAGACTTGTATCGCCAATGTCATTTTAATCAGAACAGAGGACATAAATACACTATCCTTTGAAAAGACCATTTGCCTCCTCAGTGACCCACTGGCCAGCCCCATCCCTCAACACTATGTTCACAGTTAGAAAGCAGGGTGCCTGGATAGCCCTGGAGAGGCCTTTTCCCAGCTTCTCTCCATTCTTGCTTTCAGTTATAAATGGTTTTCGTTTGATCTGAAGTGTCCCCACTTAGCTTTCTGGGTGTGTGGAGTTTTGTATATTCTCACTTTGTGTACTGCATGCAGTCTCTGCAGGGTGCACTCCACGGTAGAGCTACAGACCCAAATCACTGCTATGTCACACGTACAAGCTCTTTCAGCGCCTCCTCTTGAATCATCTTGCACCAGCTATTGATGAACACCTCATCCATGAACAGGCAGGCTTCCGACCTGGAAAGTCAACCAACAGCCAAGTTCTCAACCTCACGCAGCACATTGAAGATGGCTATGAGTGATGGTGACAGACGTTGTCTTTGTTGACCTGTCTGCAGCGTATGATACGGTCAACCATAGGTGCTTACTTCAGAAGATCTTGGACATAACAAGAGACATCCGCCTGACAGAACTGATTGAGAGCATGCTGGAAAACAGGATGTTCTTTGTTGAGTTAGGTGGTAAGCTCTCAATGAGCTGACTCCATACTACGAGGCCAACTATCTACGTGCCAACCCTGCCAAGTCAGCACATTTCACCTAAGGAACCGTGAGGCTAAACGGCAGTTGAAAGTGAGCTGGAATGGAGTTTCTTTAGAGTCCTGTGCGTTCCCTGTGTATCTCAGTGTCACCCTGGATAGAACTCTATCCTTCAAGATGCACATTGAGAACACCAAGTCTAAAGTGTGTGCTTGAAATAACATCATCAGCAAACTGACTTCTACTACATAGGGTGCTCATCTTCAGACAATGAAGACTACTGCACCTAGCCCTTTACTACTCTACCGCAGAGTATGCCTGTCCACTATGGGAGAGATCAGCACATGCCTCCAAGCTTGACTCTACCCTCAACAGTACTTGCAGAATGATCACTGGGTGCCTTAGACCCATCAACACGGACAGTCTTTTCATCCTAGCAGGTATTGCACCTCCAGATGTGAGGAGAGCCGCTGCAAGCAGATGAGAGAGATCCTGCCAAGCCAGCGACCACAGGCACCCCTCTCTTCAGCCACCACCCAGCTTGTTTAGCAGCACCCTTGGTGAGAGAGGGAGTGGGTGGTGGACTGGCCCTCATGGGCCTCCATATGACTGAGATCAAACAATATGCATCAAAATATTTTTAAAATATCATTAATGACCAATTAATTCCAAGACAAAATGAGTGCTGCCTCATGTTCACAGGCTCTGTCACAAGAGGTTGGCTGTTTGTTTACAAGTATAGAAAGAACTAAATATTATGTTGAGAACTGGACAATATTTAAATCCCCAGGTCTCTACGTCATGTATATTTATTAATGTGTTCCATAGTCAATCTGGGAAATTGTCAGTTGTTGGATCTTTGCATCTTTGACTGTCTTCATTTAGGAGTAACTGTCTGGTTTTCCCTCTGGAAAATGCACCCCTCAATAAACCCCCATCAAGTGGTGTACTAACATGACTGTTGTCATCTGACCATTGATTCCTGTGGTAATGAAAAATTCTTAATACTTCACCCCCACCTCTTTCCATTCAGTGATTGGCCTACAGCATTTTCCCTCTTGTTCAAATAATTATTTGTACTCTTCATTTGTATATGAGACAAGCTGTGAACTCACACAGGAATGCAAGGTGAGGCAAATGCAACCCTCATAACTATTTTTCACACTACAAGTCCCACAGTGCACCTGGAGGAAGGCTCAGTGCCAGGAGAAAATAAGGGTGTACTCACACTAGGCCCGGATGCCTCGTACCGTGCCCGAGCATGATTGTCCCCCCTCCCCACTCCCCCGCTGACCTGCACTCACATTGCGCTTTTACGTTCCGGGCCCAAGCACGCTTGCATCATCACGAGGTGACTCTTTGTGTTGAGGAAAAGCGCTCTCGCACAGCACAATGGAGTTCATGATTGTACTTGCTTTGTGGCATGTTTGGAGTCGTTTTGGGCGCGATGACACACGGCACTCTCAAATGCCTTATAGATTTGTCGATTATGCAACGCAGAGATTTTCAGTTAATTGTGTTGCACGGATAAGAAGATTTTTACGGAGGCAGCTGACATTTCAGTCATTATGCTAAGGGACAGACCAATATTTTGTGTCATTTTTGTGTCAGATTACAGTAGCCTAATCACAATAATATTAGCTAATGTTAACCAGTTAGGGCTACTACTTGTGTGTGCGCTACTGTCATCATTACAAGAAACATCTCCTATCACTACTTGGATAGTACACTTTTCAATTCATTGGAGAATATTTGGGTTAATAACGGGTCTGGTTCTTACCTTATTGATAAACGTGAATTGTAGTCGGCCTGTAAAGCTCCAAATTCCTCCCTCAACATCAGTTGCCTCCTTAAAAATCTTAATATACGTGCAGCATGATTGACTGAAAATCGCTGCATTGCATAATCGATGCCAACTGGCTGGGGAGCGATAGATTTGACAAACATAGCTAGTTAGCTAACAGGCTACCTATCTGAACGATTGTTGAAGACTAGCTACTTAAACAGGTTGGCTGCTTCATTTGGGATACTCTGACTAAGCCCCTGACAACAGCAATGCTTACATCGCCACGTAAAGTATGGTTAGTTTTATTTCGCTTGCTAGTAATCAAGCTAATGTGGGGATCCAGAGTTATTTTTAGGTATAGATCTACAGAACTAACCAATCAAAGATCATTTTGGAGGTAGCCAGCTTGTTATATTTAAGGAAGTCAGCTAGCTAATCAAATGATGGTTTAAAAGTATTATTATGACTGGGCGTGTAACTAACAGATATCTGGCTAACTGTTGCTATAACGGATATATTTGTTAAATGGGACAGTCGCATCATTGATGTCATGTTCCTGTTACGTGCTCGGGCGCGGTTTGCGATCACACTGATGCGTACCGTGCCCGAGTCCAAGTGAACCATGCCCGAGTGTAACGGAGTGCATGTCCGTTACACGAGTTTAGTTTAAGTAAGCAAACATATCCCCATTGTATATCACCAGCTCCTTTGGTTTTACTCCTCCTAAAAGACATCCAAACCACTGACTTTATAAATCAAGAAGGACAGTTGGAATGTTTTAACATGCAGGGTGGCCAACTGAATGTTTAAGCATTTCTAATATCAATTTTTTCTGTCAATTGCACATATATCTTCAGTTGAAGTAATGTTTGTGGTTTGGGGGGAAACAGGGCCTACCTGTGATTCCACGGGCACCAGCAGGATGGACTCCATCAGCCAAGGGACCCGAGGGCTGGGGGCTGATGGGACTTGTAGGTTTTGGGGGAGAGCAGACAAATGGGGCTGACCAACATGGGAGGGGACAATGGGGGAGTTTCCGGTGATGGCTGACTAATCTTTTATAATTTAATTGTATTGGTTGGTAAAGAGTGAAAATAGCCAGGAAACATTTTAGATGTGATAGAATAATATTTGTATGCAAGTATTTATTGTATTATGACTTTTGTTGGGTTAATTGATTTATGTTCTGATTAGTTTAACCCAAGATGGCTGATTGCCTTTATAAGAGCAACTCTCAGTCAGTAGAGGGGGGCAAAGAGTGGAGAAACACAGATTAATTGATGTGTTCTCTTTTGGCCCGCTTAGGCAATTATTGTTTGCATTTTGTTTGTTTGTGTTATTCTTTGTTTTTTTTTCTTTTTCGTTATTGTTAAATTAGTATTATTTATTGTCACTTTCACCAGTCACGGCTTGGGTGAAATAAACCACCATCACCTCATCAAACCTTTTTGACCTCATCAGTTTTTTTTTTTTTATCGCCTCTCGGTCATCCCATGACACCGAGCCCACCTCTTCAATCGCGCCCGGGCACGGTACAGAGCAATCACACTAGACAAACGAACTAGACTTTGGGGGTCAAACGTGCTCGGGCATGGTACGGATTGCCTCGTGTGAGTACACCCTAAGAGGGGTGCAATTGCAATCCACAGGGGGCACAAAAAGTCATAAATACTATGTAGATATCAGGATATAAGGAGACAACTGGGGGTGCACTGAGGTCTGTCTGGGGGTGCAATACACCCCTAAGCACACCCATAGCATCAGGCCTGCCTGGAGGTAAATGGTGAACAGAAGATACACACTATTCCCTGATGGTATCTGAGTAACCAATATGTGCACATGGTACAGAGAAAGTAACTGCCTTATCCAACCCTATCCCCAACATTGAATTGGTTGCACCAATGCTTCCCTTGTAAGTCGCTTTGGTCAATTGTAAGTCGCTTTGGATAAAAGTGTCTGCCAAATGAATAAATGTAATGAGGGCTTCCAGACACTCTCTGCAATGACTCAGCTGGGCTCAAACCTTGGCTGTAGGGCTCAGACAAAGCTTGGCACAGGCACCTTAACTTTCTGAGCCACTCAGGAGCCAAGAGTACCCCTGCTCTGATACCTGCTCAAATTCCAGACTATTCATTCTTAGTTCCTTCACCACAAAAAAGTAAGCACAAGGAGTGGAGATAACGAGTGGAAGAAGAGGAGTGCCCTGATTCCCTCCCCCAGAGCACCCACAGTCTTTGAGCTTTGAGTGATGACCGAACATTCTCATGCCACCACGTCAAGCTGATGTGAACCACCGCAATGAAAACAACCCTCTGAACACAACAGGGGCTGACTGCTGTCAGTCAGGAGGATCGCTGCCTCCTTTATTTTGATGAACGTAAACACCTGGCTTTATCTGAGACCAATTTGTTTAACATAGCGACAGTTGTTAGGGCAAATGCCGCTGCATTTGAAGTGCCTGGCTGCTGCTGTTTACATTGGAGCAGTTTGGTTCCTTAGCCCCTGGCTTTGTTATGGTCTAGACAAGCCCAATGTCAATAGCTGTCACCCAAGGGTTAGGACAGCCCATCTGCCTTTGCCTGCCTGTGTAATTGGGCCTAAAACAAGCCTGGCTCTCTAACTGTACAGACTACCCTCAAGAATAAACACAGCCGTGGGTGGCAGGGCACTATATCACTCTCCCATCTGATATGCAAATGGCTTATCCTGATACACAGAAGATATTAATTCCTAATTAAAATACCGCCAAGACATCCATTCCATGCATGGTGTCTGTGCCATTGTGGTTTGAAACCTTAACCCACCTGTTTCCCCTCAGGTGTTTTCTGCACTGCAATAAATTAAATCTTCAGGATGGAAATGATGCTAATAAACATGACTGGCAGAAGATATACGTGAATATTAAAGCACTTAATATTATATATTTTCCTACTGAGAACAATAGTGCCATTGTTTTGCATTCCTTTGCATAGCTTTGATTTTTTTTCTCTTGTGGTTTAATAATAGACTGTTCATGCATTTATGTATTTTCCTAAGCGGCTGTCCCACAAAGTTTTTTTGTTCTATGACAGCAATACCAACCAGACACACCCCACACACAATGGTGTTTATGTCTGATCTCTCATGCTTAGTTTTTGCACTGAACTGTAATTTTTTCAACTGGAAAGTGAATCGACTCTGTGAAGATTGAGCAAATAAGGTGACCCACAGGTTTCCTTTCCCTGAAATGTGATAGAAAGTGAGTGATAGACACTACTGGGTGCTGACTTGCCCAGTGCCAAATAGGCCTACAAAACACAAGGATTACCCTCCTCATGTAAGATGAAGGAATCTGAGAGAAGCGGGAGACAGTGTTCTTCAGATGGTGAGGAGAGGCCTGTTTGTTTTTGTAAAATACCACAAACAAGGTTCTTTCCCCTCAGTCACTGTCAATCACAATGGGATTCATTACACTGGAATCCCAGCTTCCCATGGAGTATGCTGGCACTGTCCAGGCCCATCCACTTGATTAAAAGCATGTTAAAAAAGGTCTGCAGTGTGTAGGTTGCCACAGTTTGGTTTCATAACCTTTGATTCAGAAGTCATCTGCCAGAGCTTTGAAATTGCACCAGAAGAATAAGTCTAAGCAGTGACTGATAAAGCCACACAGAGCCTGTAGAAAATTACAACAGCAATAAATGTAAAACAATTTAACAAATTATTAACATAACTACAATAACAAAAACTTCAGTAAGAAAGTATGTGTAACAAAAGTTACATAAATGTGAAATGTGAGCATCCAGACAGCTGGCTAGCTATCTAATTTAGGACAACTAAACCTCTGACCCATACACAGGCTATTCTCTGACCCATACACTGCATCCCCATGATGCAGACCTTGTTTCTTCCTTAGGTCAAAGAAAAAGCAGATTAAATGGCTCAACAGCAATGTCTTTGAGGCATTCCGAGGAGATGTACCTCTGCATTGTCTGCGGAGTGTCGTGTGAGACTGTGTAAATCTAGATTACCTGAAGGTGTGGGAGTGGAAGGAAAGGTGGGTTGGCTTATAGAGAAATTCACACACAATTAGCTGTGTCAAAACAGATCTTTGTTCACCTATGTGGATCCAGGCTCCTGAGAATAAGATCAAGGCCACACCTGTCAGTTCACCTGAAAGACGCACAAAGTGATGGTGTCGTTATGGCAAGAAGGCAGAATCAGTCATTCTGTATCAGAGGTCTGCATGCAGAAGTATACTAAGTAATACTCACAGAACCCTTGAAAAAGTGCTTTGTCTAATTTAAATGTAATTTTCAGGCCATGCATTCTGATTGGGATCCCTGGGTCATACTACGCAAAACTAACCTTACCTTTGGTCAGCAAACTTTGCATTCCTGGATTTTAATTGATTTCCCAATTGTAGATATGTGACTGGTGCATTTCAGTTTGAACTGCGCATTTCTGTTTGAACTGGTGCTTTCACTTGGATACATAAGGTTTCTTTTGAACTGGGTGTTGTGTTCACCTGGATACCTGAGATCACCTGTCATCCCTCTACTCCCTCTCTGTCTCCCTGATTCTGAGGACCGGTGGCCCCATAAACACTTGACTCAGTAGATGTCAGTGACCTAAATGTCCTCACAATGGGCTTGATTACAGATCTTTGGATTCCAAGCCTCTGTGTGGAGCTCCCTCTATGGTCTATCAGGCTACATGGCATAATAAGGTGAACTATAATAAGGCACCTGTTTAATATTTCAGGCTTTCAAATAGTGGTTGTTTAATCTTCCAATCTTGTGACTCCATTTAAAAGTTTAATTCTCTCAGGGCTCAATTTGGTCTGCAAAAGTAAACTAATCACGTGCAAAATAAAAAGATTTACATTTTTTTACTTCATATATTCATAATTTTCCCAAACACTTTGGCTTTTGCAGTTAAAGAAGGTGACACAGAATAAAATGCATTCATTTCTGAATTGCAGATCAAAGTACGCAGCCACAGAATAACTCTTCCAATCTGGTATTAAATAGGTGGCTGGTGCAGTACAATGACAGAAGAACTGATTACCTGGTATATATAAACATGACATCTGCATCACTCGTGGTAGCATCAATGTCAATTGAAATAATGCTAAAGGTCATCTTATATAATGCAAACACCAGGCCATTTTCCACATACACCCCTTCAATATTCTCCCCAGGCACCTTTAGCTGCAGCCTCTACAGTGATCCTGTGGCTGAATTTAACCCTTTGTTGAAGGGTGTTGGAGAGCGGGGTGGAGCTGATACCCAGACAGGTAAAAGGAGCCACTCCCTGTGAAGGCGGCCAAGGCCATCAATACTCCTCTGATACCATGCCGGGGTTTGTCAACCGCTGCCAAGGTGACTCACACCCGAAGAAGCTGTTTTTGCTCAAGCATAGTTTACGTCTGTCAGCAGCCACAGGAAACTGTCAACTTCCCACAAAAAAGATGTTTTATTGCGCTGCCAAACAGCCCTGCCAAACTGCACGGAGCAGCACGGCTGGCTTGTTAGACTCTTCCATGAGCACTGTGTACAGGCGAAGACACTGCAATGTTTTTTCACCTTCATCAAAGGGACAAAGGAGGAGGTGACCGTAAGTCCATTTATGGTGGGCTGCAGTACAGCATTAGCATGTTTAGCCTGCGGGGTATAAGGATTTACACTGTTAAGCTGATCTATGACAAATGGCAATACTAACAGGAAGCAGCAACTGCTCAGTACATTTAAACATTACTGGCTGTGTATATTTCATATCGTCTTGAGAGATATGTTTCTGTTGAGATTTTCTGCAATTGAACTGCATTGCTTGCTTAGATTGCAGTTAACCTGCCATGCATGCTGCTTCCACAGAATGAATACAAAACTTCCTCGCAGACATAAAATATTGACAGATGGGACATATGAGTGACTCTTACTTAGAGCTTGGTTTCTACCCCTTGTTTATGTGTGGAGAGTTAGCATTAATGGTTCTCTGGCTTAGCTAAGAGGATAGAATTATAACGGATATTAAATGTCTCTGCTACATATGCCAGTTACTATATGGGAGAAGGGAGAGAGTGTCCTTTAAACTAATGCAATGATAGACTGATTACACAGTAATCATCAAAATGGGATTCTCCCAAGCTTTTTGGACAGGCCTTGAAAAATAACCAGCCCAAAAACATAAGAGATGCATGGACTCTCCATAGAGCTTCACTGTTTCTGTGAAATGTATCAAATTTAGTTAGGGTCTGAGGGTTTGTCCACTGCTCCAGCCACCATGTGGGTGCTCATTTTGGCCAAGGGCTGAGGGTTCCTGGGAAGAGCCCCTTTGTTGTTTTTAAACTACGCCCTTCCCTGTCCCATGACTGACAGGAGCACTCCAGACTCCACCTCTGGCCTGGCCACTTCCACTTCAAGTGGCGTGTCTGTCAGCGATAGGCTGACAGATTAGCTGGAGCTGCTTTCCTCTCCCTTTGATTGCGCTTGATGTTGTTTTTGAATCTTTGGCTTAGACATTGCATCACTTCCTTGCCAGAACAGACGCTGACAACAAAATTGTCACACAGATTTTAATTTTGTGGTGGATATTTGGCAAGAGGGAATTTCTTTTGCAAGTAGATTAACTAAACATTGATGTTGTCATGAGTTAGCATGATGAAATCCTCATTTCATTTTTGGTTAGTTTTATTTTATTTAAAGATAATAAATTACTTGATTGAGCAGGACCCATCCCTGGCATAATTAAAATGAAATACAATTTGGATGTAAGCAGAATGTTTTGTTGAAAGACTGAGATTCGGGTTGGCTGCTCAGTTAAAAGACTAAACATAGGACACATAGTAAAGGTTGTCTAGTCCCTGCTGCTGGGTGAACAGTGCTTTCATAAAGGACAGCTTTAAACTGGACTGGTCAGTGACAGCTGGTAGTAACTATGGACCAAAAAAATAGCAAGCCAAATACACAGTTATATGAAAAGACTGAATCCTTGTTGATAGTTATAATGTACCTCCTTATATGTAAACCATCACCATTATAAATGAAATGAAAATCTTTTACTACCAGACTCCAAGTCTTATTATACGTAAGTCATTGTGTTGTGTATACAATAAATTAATGTTATTTGTTGACGTCTGAGTATTGGAGTTCTTCCTGGAAAAAGATTAGCTTTATGATATAAAAAAATAACTCCAGGAAGAAAAATATTAATTACTGCCGATGGGCAGGGTCCAGGTGAACTGCATGCAGAAAGCTGAGTGCACAGCCTGAAACTGATCTGAGCTTCTATGGACAGGCAATACCATCAGATAACTGATGGAGCATTGCCACAACTTGTCGGTTTCAAAAAGAGACAGGGAACATTGTCTCTGTAGGTATGAGTCATTCACTGATTGACCACAATGAAAATGTCAGCTGTCCAACTCCAGCACTGGATTACCAAAGTGCACTCTGTGTGTCAGAGGCTATGAGGCAGCTCTTTAGCACCAGTGGAAACAAACAACAGGAGGAAAAAAATCTTTATTTGGAAGTGTAAAAAAACTGACAGTTTTTTGGCCAGTAGGTTTACTAAAGTATGCAATAAGCAATTCATTTTGTTTTCTGTTATTGTAATGAAAATCCATTAATAAAACATTCCACTGTCAAGTTAACCACAGTTCTCAATAAAGTGTGAGTCATTAAGGGTGTTTGTATGAAAGGAGATGAATGGTGACCATCTGTGGAATCTCTCTACTTATTAGGACTTTTTATTCTCGATAATACACCCACTTCGCTGATGAATGCATATAAGATCTGACAAACCTATATCTCCAGAAACATAACCTGTAAACAGTAAGAATCTCATATTGAGGGTGACACAACTTTGAACAGAAATAAATCCAAAAAGAATAATAACACAACTGGCAAGTATGCATTTTTAATAAGTGTATAGCCAAATGCATCACACTATAGCAAAACTTGTTTATTTACTTGTTTAGACCATGTAAAGAATGTAAGACCATGTAGAGGTATGGGTTTCATTTCTTAATTAGAACATTTGAAGAATGTTTACAATTGGGTTTTGGTTAAGGGTGGGAAAATATCTGTTCCACATTTACAACTGCGTGACAAGAGATGTGATCACATAAATTGTGAAAGTGTAGTTACATAGGTAAATTACCTTAACAGCCTTAGGTAAATCACACAAAGTATCAGAAAACAATGTTCTATAGGGTAAACCAGAGTATTAATAAATAATTACTTCGTCTTAGTCTAATTGCTTAGTCTTTACTCCCTATTGGACACCTTATTCTGCTTCAGGTGTGTAATTCTGACTGGTATGAAGAAGACCTCCAGAATGGACTATTGTGAAACAGAAAATTCAGTTTCAGAAAATTCTCTTTTCATTATTATGCATTTCATTATGAGTAAGAGCTGAAAGAGGGCTCTCTTGCTGACATATTTCCTATCAAAATGCATCAAATGCAGTAAGTCATCCATGCCAGCTATCTGTAAAACACACATTTCAGGGTTTTGTAAGTATGCATTCACAATGTTTACAGTTGTCCAAACTATCTTGAAAACTATGAAACCATGGAAAGTGAAGGAAGAGAAATTATGCTGCAGTTTTTTGCATGGTAGCGTTTTCAAACATGGTGTTCTTTTCAAGGGTTACCTTGAGCAAGACATGCAGGTTTATAACTCCCAGAAGTCTGTTAACTGTGAGGGAGTAATTTTGTCAAAGCTATAATTTCGTATGTTGTACAGGGTATTATGATTCAGATACTTACAATTCAACATTAAGAGGTGGTTCTTTTGCCGAATAAGAACAATAATCAAACCCTAACTCTCTTCTTCCACCTAATCATAATGTCCAATGTTGTTGCTTTTAGAGACAATTTATGGGAAGAAGATAATTTACCTCTCAGATCAATTGTGTGATTTTCTCTCGAAGTTACCAGACTTTGTTATAACAGTAAACATGTTCAAGATATACCCCAAGATGTGCATGGATCTTCTCTTTGTCCACAGGAACAATCACATCCCTCAAAAACATTTCTCTCAATTCCTGCTGTAAGCACTTCAGGGAGCTTGTAGTTTAACTTTTGAGATGATCAACACCAACATCGTCTGAATAAATTCCGAGCAACAGTAGATTCTGTGAACTTATGGTAAGAATCATCTCATGAGTATAATTGTAAAAATTTGGGACTATGAATCTGTGAATTCAATTCAATGATCAGAGTTCCTTGTTATGTGTAAACCTAATCTCATGGAGGTGAGTAAAGTGGTACACATTCTATTTCTCCAGAAAACCTTAATTATTGAGTGGCAAACAGATAAGCTCGGGAGATAAATAACAGCCACAGGTGTGTAGGTTGCAAAAACACAAATATTGGCAAAACAAAAGGAACTCACACACTGCCAGAAAGAGAAACATCTAAACAAAGGTTGTTCACTAGCAAAATTGATTGATTGACATGTCTAAATATGTTGATGTGTGTGCTTCCACCTCCAGGAGCTGATGATGATTTCATTATTGAAAGCTTCTTTTGAGCACTTTCTCTTGGTTTTGCTCTTGTTTGCACTGGAGCAATTTAAATGAATAAATCAGCTTTTGCGAGGACATTCCCACTGTCAACAGTGTGCGAGTTGCTTTTGTTTTACCTGTGCCAGCAGATCCTTTGGGAACATCAGCTTTTTGATTATCTGTTAATGAGCAATGTAGGAGGCGTGTATTTAGAGTGTGTGTATTTATTCATTACAATGCATTTGCCCTTCACTGTCTAGCACATTAATCCCAGGATGTGTGTGTGTGATCACAGACATTTAACCTGCTATTACATTACATTACATTCATTTAGCAGATGCTCTTATACAGAACTACTTTCAACACAAGAGAAGTGTATCCACCCAAGTTAAATGAGCAACAGTGTCAAACCAGGCTAGCAACACTCTCAGAGTGTGAGAAAAACACTTCAGCACCACCACAAGTTAACCTCTGCTAATCTGAAACTAGACAGTGTAGAAAACTGAGGGAAGCCAAGTACATATACTACCATATACACTCATTGACCACTTTATTAGGTACACCTCTCTATTACTGGGTAGGACCCCCTTTGCCCCCAGAACGGCCTGAATTCTTCGTGGCATGGATTCAACAAGGTGCTGGAAACATTCCCTAGAAATTCTGCTCCATGCTGACATGATAGCATCACGCAGTTGCTGCAGGTTTGTCTGCTGCACATTCATGCTGTGAATGTCCCGTTCCACCACATCCCAAAGGTGCTCTATTGGATTGAGATCTGGTGACTGTGGACGCCATTGGAGTACACTGAACTCATTGTCATGTTCCTGGAACCAGTTTGAGATGATGTGTGCTTTGTGGCATGGCGCGTTACCCTGCTGGAAGTAGCCATTAGAAGATGGGTAGTCCGTGGTCCGAAAGGGATGCACATGGACAGCAACAATACTCAGGTAGGCTGTGGCATTTAAACGATGCTCAATTGGTATTAAGGTGCCTAATGTGTGCCAAGAAAATGTTCCCCACACCATTACACCACCACCTCCAGCCTGAACCGTTGACACAAAGCAGGATGGATCCATGGATTCATGTTGTTTATGCCAAATTCTGACCCTACCATCTGCATGTTGCAGGAGAAATCGAGATTCATCAGACCAGGCAATGTTTTTCCAGTCGTCTACTGTCCAGTTTTGGTGAGCCTGTGCCCACTGTAGCCTCAGTTTCCTATTCTTAACTGACAGGAGTGGTACCTGGAGGGGCCTTCTGCTGCTGTAGCCCATCCACCTCAATGTTCGACGTGTTGTATGTTCAGAAATGCTTTTCTGCATAGCACTGTTGTAACGTGTGATTATTTGGGTTACTGTCACCTTCCTGTCAGCTTGGACCAGTCTGGCCATTTTCCTCTGACCTCTGTCATTAACAAGGCATTTTCGCCCACAGAACTGCTGCTCGCTGGATGTTTTTTGTTTTTCGCACCATTCTCTATACACTCTAGAGACTGTTGTGTGTGAAAATCCCAGGAGATCAGCAGTTTCTGAGATACTCAAACCACCCTGGCTGGCACCAGCAATCATCCCACGGTCTGAGTCACTTAAATCAGATTTCCAACCCATTCTGATGTTTGGTCTGAACAGCAACTGAACCTCTTGACTATGTCTTCATGATTTTTTAGTTGCTGCCAGATGACTGGCTGATTAGATATTTGCATCAGCAAGCAGGTGTACAGGTGTACCTAATAAAGTGGTCACTGAGTGTATCTCAATGTAACTAGATCACAATATCTATCATTCATTGCTATACTACAAGTAAATAAGCAGCAAGTAATATCTTTTCAATGGTGCACCAGACCCTAAAAGCGGTGGATCAAGGAGGGAGGTGAAGTTCATCTTCTCATACCCAGTCTTGGTACTTGGTACTCATGACTTAAATCAACAAAACATCCACAACATACACAGGTTCCAGAAACCTGAATGATCTCGGTGGAGCTTGCCAGCTACTCTCGTCATCTAGACAGACATTCTTTTGCGGATCTATACACAGGCTTGCAGCTTGCAGCGCCCGGGGCTTGTCGAAGCCAACAATTTCTTATTGCTTTCAGAGATGTGCTGGACCGCTGCCACCTGGCATGGGCAGGGGTGCATTGTGGGCGTCCTGTCTGGGGAGGCTGGTGCACTGTGTTGTGAAACCAAAGCTGGGGTTGCACTTGACTCTGGGCAGGCTGTCAGGCTGGTTTATGACATGGGGGGAGGGAAAAGATAATTAATTCATTCACTTTGTAGGATGACAGGTTTGTCATTTATAATTGCACAATAAAGAAGATAAACATCCTGTTGCTTCCTGGCGCATATCTGAGGGTGAAGCTGGAGACATAAGCTTGAAACTTTTAGGTAAAGGGGTGAGTAAAAAGAGGAGTTCCATCTCCTTCCATTCCACAAAAGCATTCACACTCTTTTCTGATGTTTGCACATGGATCTTTACACAGGTTTACAGGTAGGACTCTACTCACCCACACACACACAAGCAACACACTCGCACCTACACGACCACACACACACACACACACACACACACACACACACACACACACACACACACACACAAATAGAGCAGCTGGAGAGTCAGCAGGTCCTATGTACTCCATGACACCATTCACTAAGGAACGGGTGGGTGGGGGGCTTAGAACTAGGCCACTCCCCCACCTAATTCAGCTTTGCATTAGAAGCTCTTATTCTCCTACAATCGCCCAATCATATTGTTAACATTACCTGTAAAAGATCTTCCTCAAACCCTTCTTTTCACTCTGTCATTCTCCTTCAGTCTCTTCTTTATTTGTTCTAATTCCACGACTGGCTGGGTCTTGCCTGGATTTGAAGGGGACTTGGTTTCAAAGGGTAATTGACACCTTACCTGTAATTTCATGGTTTGCCTGCAGCCGCCTTTGATGTCTGCATCTCAGAGTTTGGATGTGATAGTGAGAACTCATGTGTGTGTGAGCATGTGTGGGTGTGAGTGTTTGTTTATGGGTGTGTATGCGGTTGGTCTGTGTGTGTGTGTGTGTGTGTGTGGGGTTGCTATGGGTATCCCCGTGATAGGAAACAGTCTTTTGAGTCTTTTAATTCTGTTGCTTTTTTCTTCAGTGAGGTTAATGTTAAACTAATTGAGCACAATCACAGATCCAGGTTTGGCACAGCCCCCCTCATGGCCAGAGGGCAATGCTACTCAAGGCTATGCTCATCTAGATGTTCCTCCAAATATTTTGTCAATAAATGTGTTCTTGGTCATTTATAAGTGTATGGGTGTGTATATCTATGTGTGTATATTACAACGTATTCTTGCGTGTGTCAATGTCTGTAAGACAGTAGAGACTTACAGTTGAAAAAAAATATCTACATTGATATTTCTCTGTCCAGAAACCCCAACCCCATTTGCAGTTCCTTCAGAAGTGTGCACACTTACCTTTCATCTGAGGTTGAAGAAGCAGGGGTGATTTACAGTGTGGAGCAAACCTTCCCAAAATTACAAAGTAGTTTTTTCACTTTGATGTATTCCAATGTGCAGTTATACATTTTTGAAAAGCCCACCTTGGTGATGGTGCTCTGGTGACCTGCCATTGCTGTAAAGGAGCAATGGAGAGTGAGGCTCAGCTTTACCTCATTTGACCTCATCCTGATGCATTGCACACGCAATGGACCCAAGAGCATCTTGGGAGGGCTGTTCCATCGCAGATGGAAGATTACTTGGTTTACTCCTACTGCTTGTAATTGAGTTCTGAGGAGGACCAACAAGAAAATCATGTTTGTACACCCATGAATCACCATATACAACCCTTTAAAACTAATGTATGGTAATTATCTGCACTCCAATGTTCTATTAAAATACAGTATATCAACCACCTTGGCAGAGCCTGATTCCAGAGAGCAGTTAAACCCTTACCCTTGACAGGTTGATGCAGTCTGTTCTTCTTGGGCCCTGGTTTCATGTTTATTCAAGTTAGTTTTTTGCCAGGTTATGGTTTGGGAGAAGTGGGGAATATTAAGGCTGCGAGTGAGTGGGCTTTCAGTGAGTGATTAAAAGCTGATAACAATTTTGATTATTTAATTTTCACCAGCTTGTCAGGAGTGCCTAAGCAGTAAACCTACTCTAGCTTTAAAAACATGTGCACTGCTGTTTTGAAATCAGAAAGGAGATCTGAGTAACAGACATCAGATAACTGTTTTGTGTTTGCGTTCAACAGAATAGAACACGAAGAGGAGAAAGTCACAAAATAAGGTACAACCTTTGCTTCAACTGTATTCTTTGTATCTGTGAGTAATTTGGTACATTTGTAAGTTTGTACACTGAAAGCATTTTTGTTAAAGATAGTTAAGTGTGATACATTTGTAAGATAGCAGCAGCTAACAAACAAATTTTTCCAAGCATCTGTCTTGAGTCACTAGTAACCTCATCAAGTTTAAATTAACATTTGTGAGACAGTCTTATTTGGATTCATTTGGCAAACATTCAACATGCAGCAATAACCCTGAGCCATGCACGTGTGCTTACTGTCTCATTAAATTCAACCTCTTTGAAGTTGTTACTGCGTTATGAGTATCTTGTGCTGCTCACTGTATTTCCTGCTATTTCCACACACTTCAATCACAGTTCAGCCAAGTCACAGATTCATCTCCTTTCAACGATGCATTATGACATATCAAAGCCATTTGCCATAAATTCTAGCTAACAGAAGTCTTATATTTGACACATAACCATTTAAGGTGACAGGTATCTGGTATTGGGATGTGTTTTTAGCTGTCTTAGAATCCCAGGAGTTCACTTGAGGCCTCTAGTTTCCCCTTTAATTTTCATTTCTTAATTTTGGCTTTGGTATTAGCATGAATGTAAGATTTTTGATATGAATATGTGAGACATGCCAGTAAGTATAAAAACAGCACAAAGTATGTATATATGTAATATATATCACCCCGTTCTGAAATTACATATCTCTGGTGCTTCCATCTTGCAAAGCTTTGGCAACATAAGAGTTGACACTGACAGAGTTTACTTTCAAAGACATTGCAGTGTTTTTTATGCTTTCCCCATTTGCACCCCTTTTTTGGAAACAGCAACTGCATATTGGGCTAGTTTCATCATAGCAACCTCTGCACTTGCTCAGGAGCAAATTAAATCCTCCAATACACTTTCATTCCTGTGAAAAATGGCAAATGGCAGTTGAAGTATACGTGTGTCTCCACTGATGTCTTCTGAGCAGTTTACAGATACCTGACAAATCACAGGATGCCTAAGAGCTGTGAGATGAGGAAACCCTGCCAATAAATGCACCCAGAGCAGAGCAAAGCCAATCTGCTGCTGTGGGCAATGTTTTTCTGGACATTCTGGGCTAGAATATTTTACAGCTCTGTTTTACAGGATTTACATGTTTAATTGTCATACTAACCACTTAATTACTGAGGCACCAACAAAACATGTTAGGGTCCATGTACCAGCTGTAGTTTCTATATGCCTTAAGCTTTCCTGCCTGTTGTGAACTACCAGCATCTCTACTTTAAGCATGATTCTGCTTGATAACAGTTTATGTTTCTAAGATTGTGAGGAAAATTAAGAACTTGACACTATAGAGTTGTATACTATTATAATAGAGTTATAATACTATTTGGTGCTGATGCACATTACCAGCTGTCATATCCGTGCCTGCAAATGTAAAGTGCTTGTGTTGGGACATGTCACATTCCAATGTTCAAGACCATGGATCTGAATTATAATTTTAGCGGTGGAACCTCTGCAGCTAATCGTGTATTTGTTACTGTTTATTTAATACTGGAGTTGTTCTAGATAAGAGTGTCGAGTGGATGTTAACAACGTACATGTATTGCTGAAAGCACTTATATTGTGCTTCACTCTGGATAAGAGTACCAGCAAAGCAACAAAATGTACATGTAAAATATAGGTTTTTGGCTTCTCTGATCATACTTCTTTAATAACCAAAAATATGTCAGCTGTCCATGTTTTCACTCTATGAAAATAATCTGTGTAGCCTATGAGCAATGGTTTGTATCCATTTTTCTCTTTATTTATTAGTTCTCGGAATTGACAAACATCCACTTTTTTTAGTCAGCTCAAAACATTTTAAGACACTTTAACACCCTTGTGAATTATGGCTTGTTAACCTATTTGAAAACTCACATTTTAGAGGGTATTTTCAGAGCATTTTTAGCAGACTTAACCATCATTGTCATGACAGCAGAGCTGATGCAGAAATTCAAATACCCTCTGTTGGAAACACCATTATGATGTCATCACTCAGTGCCTAGAGCAATGACAGAATACAACATGATTTTTAGCTCCTGCAGTTGCCCTTGTCAGTTATATTGTCAATTACTGATATTAGCTGACCCACACACACATACATACATGCATGCACCAAAACATAACACCACACTGTATTCCTAAACATTCTGCTTTCATTTGCTCCCAGCTACACAGCAGGCAGGTCTGTTTTAAGGGTAGACCTGACAGACACCTAGGGCAGTCCTGCATTTTTTTAAAGTGAGGTCCAGGGTTCCCCACAGCACAAATCCTCAGCAGGCTGCGTGCTCTGCCCTGCCTCTCTGTATAACTGTCATCAGCTCCTCCATGCCCTGGCCTTAGTTCTGGCGATGTGTGGGCAGTGTTTATTGCATAACAGCGTATGTGCTGCTGTCCCTGGTGGCTCAGTAAAGCTGTACTGTGGCGACTCCTCTCTGTGACTACACGGCACCAGGGATTACACTCAGAAATGACGGGCGAGTTTGTAGTGCTACTGACTGCAAAAAACAATTTAATTACAAAGCTGGGTTGAAAATGAATGCTAACTTGTGTTTTTATGGTTAATTGTTTGATGATTTTGATGAAATTTTATGGCTGATTTTTATTTAAGTACTAAAACAAGCAGTTTTTAAAAAAGCAGTTTAAAAATATATTCTTACAAGTTAAAATGTACATTCAGCTGGTACACATTTGAGACAAAAAGGCCACAAAAAAAGGCCAGGTGTTTAGTTTTACTTTGCTACTGTTTGTTTTTATTCACCATTACTTTCAAACTTCAATCCCGTAACATTTAATAATGTAGCAGTTATTACCTACCAATCTAAACATCACTAGGGGCCTTGACACCCCAATTAGTCACCATTGCCATCACCTGACCAGCACAGAGCAGCTGTGAAGCAGAGTGTGAAGACCTCTGGGTAATTGGAGCAGAGTACAGTGAGGGTACATTGGGACAGCAGTAACCACTCGGTTAAGCATGTACAATGGAAGCAAGGTGTCAGTGGAGAGGTTCACATATATTCCTCCAGCCCCCCTCCCCAGACCCACACACCATGGAGATTGATTCCGGCCTCTGGGTGAACCTGCTCTGATGTGATCCGGCAGTGGGATTACTGAAGGCTGGGAAATGGAAGTGGGCTCATGGCTGGACTTGTGTTTTAATGAGTGTCTTCCTATGCTTGATGGAGTCTGGCTGCTCCAGTCGGGCCAAGTCAAGGGTGGGGGGTGAGGTTGGTTAGCAGCGCAGAAGGGGGGCGAGTGGGGCCAGGGGAATAAAGGGACCCCCTCCTCCCCCTTCTTATCGCTCCATTTCTTTAAAACACACTCTGGCTGCTCTGTGATTATGTGTGGCTCTCTATATACCATGTCATACCAGTGGCTGCTCCTACAGTGAGCATGTGCATGGCTCTCTATACCATGCCACAACAATGGCTGACCCATGCAGAGGCTTCTCTCGCTCACCTTGTGAACAAAAGGAGCATAAGTGCACTACAATAACATATATTGAATGCCATATACTTAGAAGCCAATGTGTCCTGAATGTTGCCTTATTTGGCCATGGCATAATGCGAAACCAAAGAGCCATTCTAATGTTTTTCTGATGATAATAGAGTATCTGTTTGTCAAAAATCAGCTGTTGTACGCCGTGGTAAAAAATCACTGACTGTTCGCACACACATGTCCCTGAACACATGTACCGCCATCTCTACCCATGCATACTACCTGCCAATACTTACTTGTTGGAGACATCAGCCCACTGTGCCAAAGGACCCAAGTCTTTGATGTTACACATACGTCTCTTCCAGACAATAATACTTCTGGATAACACATCAGAATGGATTTGTATGTAACTTGTACTAAATGCAGTTATTAAAAACCACAGGGTATATTATTTACAAAAATGATTTGCATTTACATGGATTGAATACAAACACAGCTGTAGGCAATGATCATTGAATTATTCATGACGAACTTCATCATTATGTTTTTTACAAGTAGTGGGATGTGAGGTATCCAAGTGATGTTTACTACAGTTATTTAGTGTCAAAGACTGGGTAACGGACCAGACAAAGAGCAATAAACTGTACATCACATCCTTTGAGTAATGAAATCTGATCCTGACTTAAAATCACTTAAGAAAGATGTATATTGTGATAGCAACAGATTCCCACAGAGGTGAAATTAGTACATAACTGTGATATCATAAAAATTAAGGGGAAGGAAGGTAGCAGAAAGTGGAGAGCAGGGAGAGAAAGAGCAAAATAAAGGTATAGAGAGAGGCAGTCACAGATGTGTGAGGTACTTAATCAAGGTGTAGGTGTTGGCGGAGGAGAGGAGAGAGACAGAGCAGACACCACCACCCCCCACCCATCCTTGGCTCCAGTCCCGCGCCTCAACCGCAGACAGCTCCTCCACCGACCCCCCAGTCTATGCACCTGTTCCTGCTCTCTGTCCAGGCTCGCCCTTCTCCTCCCATTCAGCATTCCTGTTGGTGCAGTGCTCTGAGGAAGCCTCCAGCTCCCTGATAGAGCCTGGCGCTCACAGCACACTCATTTAGCACTGTGAACCCTGTGCAGTCAATTAGCAGTGTGGTTTTTGTGAGGTCAGTTAGCACCACGGTCCTCAGGGAGTTAGTAAACACTGTGAACCCTGTGTGGTCCAGTTGCACCACAGTCCCTGTGTGGCTGGTTAGCACTGTTGTCCTGTGTGGTCAGTTAGCACCACAGTCCATGTGCGGTTGGTTAGCAATGCTGTCCCCAAGGAGTCAGTTAGCACTGTGGTCCCTGTGTGGTCAGTTAGCACTGCGGTCCCCATGTGAGGCATAGTTTCACAGGCATTGCTGAATCAGTGGACAGAGTGGCAAGCAGGGAGTCAGGCTGTTTCTTCAGGTTTAGGAGTGATAAATAGCCTGGTTCAGCTGCTGTGGGATGACAACTTATATAATTCTTTGCAGTTTCCAGGTACTCATAAATATAATGTATACAAGTGATCTAAAAAGAAATCACCAAATGAGTCTAGTTAGTCCAGTGAGAATACTGCCATTTGGGAAAAAAGACTAAACTGACAGGATTCACACCCTGGAGTAGTGCTATATAAACTGAAGGGCCTAAGCTAATGTGTGGGGGAGAGATCAGCTGGCAAGCCTAGCATGGGAGCTGGGCGTCAATCCATCAGTGAATCAAAAAAGCAAACAAACCTATTCTGCATATTAACCCAGTGGCTCAACCCTATTGTGTGAGGTTTCTCAGTTCAGTCAAATCAGTGTTTCTGAAGTTTATCTGCCTTCCAGACAGATAAGAAGGCCTGAGAGAGATTCTTTGACACAAACAGCTCCTGGGTGACTCTTCATGTAGAACATTACTAGAACATCATGTCTCTTTCCAGAAAGGTTGCACAATGCTGTTTTAAACCCCTCTCCACTCAGGAGGGGAGCACACCTCCCCCCCATCCAAGGCTTACCAAAACGAAGGCTCTGGTTACAGTGCCGAGAGCTGCAGCAGGGAGCAGCTGAACACTGTGCCCTGTAATATTCTCTTCATGAAATATGGAGCTATCTCTTTCCCTGCCAAACCTTTCTACAGATATTATAAACTCCAGACTGGCTGGGGATCTACAAACCTGAATTACCCCCCCCAACATACACACACACATTCTGACTGTTCTGTTATAACCTGCTCCTTGTGCAGTGCTGCCAGCATTCCTCCACAGTCCCAGAATGCCATGCTGAGTTCCCTGCCTCCTTTCTCTGTTTCACAGGTGGCCAGACATGCTCTCTAGCCAATGGCAACAAATAAAAGGCTAAATGGAGGATCGGTACACAAAATTCAGCACAAAGAAAAGCCAAGGGAAACTCATATCCTCTGGGAGGATAAAACTGCAAATTAGGTGTTGACCAGCTGCTCTGCAGAGGTGAGTCTCAGTCTGCTGTGAGCCACACATCTCAAACTCAGCCTGGAGCAACAGCTTTTTGATGACGGCAACCATAATCATCATCACCACCATCACTATTTTGGCAATGGAATGGAAAATGGTCACCTGACACAGCACAGTAAGCAGATTGAGTGTTATAGTATGATGGAAAAAATATCCATTTATGAAAGGGCAGACTTTAGGTGCTAATAAAATCAACACATTTACATATTAGTAGACATTGTGCTGTTTGTCCTACACATAAATAATGATTTGCCATTGTTATAAAATGATACAGCCATTTGTTCATTGATGCACAAAAAATGAATACTGACTGTTGAAATGAATTTTTTGTGTTTCAGGAGTCAGAGTGATGGTAATGGAGGGCAGGGTTTTTTTGGGTGTTTGTGGAGAGCTACTCTCCTCATTCCCCCATGCCATCTCAGGACAGTCTCTCCGCACAATGCTGTGACTGTGTGCTGCCCCCAGTAGCTGTGTGGGTCAGCCACAATGACCTGTCCATGTTGATTAGAGCAGAGCCGCCATGGACCTCGTTCCATAGGGCAATGGCTCCTCATGCAGCACAAGTGACAGTGTGATCTGGACAAGTGCCAGGCACCCCTCCCCTTCCCCCTGAAAAGGCTCTGCGGGTCCAATTAAGGCACCAGCCATGTCTCATCGTCTTAACTCCTCACTTGGTACTCACTTGTGCACTGTGATCGAATCCCTGTTTTCCAATTCCACATTCATTCATTTTCTCACTCACTTGCCCACTTAAATCAGGTCCCTGTATTTTAACTCCATATTCACTCATTCACTAAGGGTACATTCAGACTGCAACTAAAAAGTGTCCCAGTTCTGATCCAGTGTGGATGTATTTAGAGCACTATGAACAGCAAAAAACATGAACATGTTTTCAGTTCCAAAAAGTCCTGTGTGTCTAAAATTGGAATTGAGCACATTGTGGCCCCAGTGATTTTTACATTACTCCGCACATGAGAGGTTAAGTTTGTCATTATAATTCTCCATGACTACGCAGATGTGAAATATTTTGTTGTTGTTTATATGCAAAATATTTCAGGACGGAGGTCCGTTCACAATGATATCAGATATGGACCATTTTTAAAATTGAATATTAACAGTCAGGAAAAGAAAATTCAGATCAGAGAAACAATTCAGAATTGAGCATAAGAGCAGACAGTCTGAGTGTAGCCTTACTGTCTTGCCTCAATCAGCTCCCAATATTTTGATTTCATAATTGCTCACACATTCACTTGCTTTGATGAAGTCCCTATATTTCAATTCCACAGTCACCTGCATTGACAGAGTCCATTTGGTTCACACTAGGTCTCTTAGATTCAGTCCATAGCTCCACATCTTGCAGATTTACAGTGATTGTACATAGGCTCTTTCAGGGATCATTAGTATGACAGTGATTCTAAAATATTAACTAATGCTATTAAATAACTTTAATTCCACTGTTAAAATTGTCTCTGAGCCTTAACACTTACTCTTTGTTTTGTTTCGATTTTTGACACTTCCATGTTCCCAACATTCAGAAAAACCACAGGAAAGAACACACCCATCCTTCCTTACCTAGCCTGACATCCCATCAGTGGTGTCCATAGCGACTGGGCATGGACACAGTGGCAGGCAGTTGCCTTCGTTCATCTACAGAACTCTTCCATGTTTGTTTTTTCTCCTCACTGTGAACATCTAAAGGATATTTTTCTTAATGGGTTTGGTTACGTCTTGATCTGCCACCACAAATTGGCTTGTGCTGAAAGCTGCTCCCTGTTGGCACAATCACAGAGTCATTTCAAAACATGACGTGTGTGTGAGACCCCCTGGAAGGGCCCCTCTGATGAGCTGTTGTGAACTGATTCCAGGGGGGAGCAGATGCAAAAACCCCTGCATGATGGAATTACTTTACCCCCTTGTGCCTGACATGTCATTCCTGTGACCAACATACAGTGATCCACCTGCTATAACAGTATCTACACTGTTTGTCCACACTGTCTACTTAAAGTCATAAAGCACCTGTATCAGATTATCAACATTGTCTTTTTGTACAAAGATGCTTGTATGACCAACATAAGCAGAGTCATTCTGATAGTAAATGAGGAGGTTTCAACACATTGTATTGTCATTGTTTTGTATGGTCCTGCTTATTGTCCTAATTTATGTATAGTTTAACTTGCCTAAGACAACGTCCTAGAAAGTGCTTAACCAACACTGCACTACAGAATTGGTGAACATACAATTAAAGATTTTTCTTCTTTCAAAATAATCAAAAATTGAGAATATTCTATGATCAGACCTGAAGTGGGAGCAGCACACAGATTCAAAAAAGCAGGTTGGCAGAAATACGTTATCATAGACTCTGTATGCCTGGACTGAGGTCACAGAGACGTCAGGAAACGTATCGTATCCTTCCATAGGTTATCGGCTTGAAATATCATATTCCCTCTGATTTTAATCTGTGCGTTGGGCTCAAGCCTGGTGCTCCTACTGTTACTTTCTGTCCACTTAAGCCACCTCTCTGAGGAGGAAGGAGTTAATGAAATTAATTTCATTAGATAGGAGTCTTAATAACATGTTCATGTCTCCCCTGCCCATTGGCCCAGGCAGTTTCCATTGTGCAGCCGATGCAGGTGTGGGATATGCTTTGTTGATCATAATCCCCTTGGAGGGGGAAGCTTTGAATATGTTTGACATACCCCGCCGGCAGCCCCAGTCCTCCCCTACCACGCATCAGCCTTTTCCATGTCCCTTTCATGGGATCCGACAGGCGGAAAAATAATGAATAACACCTCAGCCCGGCTCTGACCCAGCTCCAATTCACCAGCACCGCATGGAGGGTAAATGAACCACTTAATTGTGCTTCACAGGATAAAATAACGTATCGCACCCTCACCCCTCACCCTCACTCAAGCAAATCTTAGACTGAGTTGTTTTTCACTCTATTTTCCTTTCTAAATGTCCATATGTTTTGAGAAATGAATCTATTAATTAATTCATCAATATGAAGGATTTTTACACTAACATTTAACATTTGACTGGCAACTGAGAGTGAAGAAAACTGTGGTGAAGGGAAGTGCTCCACGTTCTGTTTTCTCTTTGATTGGCATGGTAGACAACACAAAAGAATGACATCACTCTAAATCCCATCATCCTTAGCGTTGGGTACCCAGTGGCACAGCTTTCACCCCAGAGGAGAATAAAGCTGGCTAATGTTTGGCCAATAGCATAAAAGCACCAAGTTCATCACAGGTGAATAACTTATTCTTATGAGAGCCTCGTGGGGCTAATGTCACTGCCGTGCACATTAAGCCCTGTTATTCTCATCAACTGAGCATTCTAATTCTGCAGATGTAGAATATCTTCTTTTACATGAAATGTCTGCTAACTATATGGTCATGATGAAATAAGAGGAATATATGTGGAATGTGTGATGTGTAATATTTAATTTCATCAACACTATTAATGGTATCATTATGAGATAGGGCAATGACAGTTTTGAATCATTGGATTAATTTCAAGACTTTTCTAACTGAAATGTGTTCTGGTAACATAGAAGGATTTTGCATTTGCATTGTGTCCACACAGAGGCCACCAGAACAGTTAAGCCCCTGGTGAATGACAGAGGTGGACCAATCCTGAATTTAAGGACATAAACACTAAAATAATTTCTGTATCTGTGTCCCTGTCTCAGGGCACTGCTGGCTCCATGATTTCACATGAAGTTTCCAACCTCCTCCTCCCAGCTTTTCACTGCAGCGTCCACAGTAATGTAGTATCCAGTGGTTCATTTCTCTTTCATGCTACATGCTACACGTTAAGGTATTCGTTGCCATGCTCACCACTCTAGCATCAGTTTAATCCCCAGCTCTCCCAGCATTAGATTGACATTGTCCCTCTAGGTCTGAAGGTAGGAAGTGAACTACATTTCTTGAGCAATACATCAATGAAGGGGCATTTAGGAGAAACCCCTCAGCTAAAAACATCAACCAGTAAATGGGAGTGGGTTCAGAGTCCATTTTAAATACATGTCCCTTGCCAGGATAAACAGGCCACTCCACTACTCAAAAGCCAACATCCTGAGTGAAAGCCAGATAGTAAGCACAGATCCACAGACTGGTGTGGCCTTCTTATGGTTTCCTCGCTTTTTGATGTGAGGGTGTCAACAGTTGTGGTCATATGAGGGCTAAAATTAAATCTAGTCTAAATTTAGGCAGGGAAGACACACACACAACAACGCTAATCAAAACGAACCCAGCAGCTGATTTTTACTGTGGGTTCTAATGTGTGTGCAGTGAGTTTGTGATGTTTTTGCAGGAGCTTTGTGATATTTTGCAGTGGGTATGTTGTGATTTGCAGTGAATTTGTAATGGTTTTACAGTGGCGATGTTTTTTCAGTGGCTTTGTAATGTTTTTATAGTAAGTTAGCGATGTTTTTCAGTGGGTTTGTGATGTTTTGTAGTGGCTTTGTGATGTTTTTGCAGTGGCTTTGTGATGTTTTTGCAGTGGCTTTGTGATGTTTTGTAGTGGCTTTGTGATGGTTTTGTAGTGGGTTTGTGATGTTTTTGCAGCAGGTTGGTTATGATTTCCAATTTACATGCCCAGTGATGAGGACCCAGGCTCGGTGGTCTCTATGGATGCTGAGCCCCCTCAGGATGAAGGGGTCAGGTTAGGACATCCACCACAGCTGCGCTCCCCTAAGTAGCCCATGGGGTCCTGATTGCCACTTCTCCCAACCATTTCCCAGCCAAGTACAACAAAGGAGCTTTTCAAACCACTGGTGCACCAGAGGAGCAAAATTAGAACAGGGTGCCTAATGTTCCGGGTGCAAAGGAAGACTGTCAAAATCACCCAACGGTGACAGGTCAGCCCTGGCAGCCTCGTGGTGCCGCTAATTGAGAAATTCATACTTGGCAGCCAGGCAAAGGGCTGCCAATCCAGTGACTGGGGGCATGAGACAAAGACGCACCCATGCTCTGCCTGGAAAAGCCAATATGGAGAACATGGATGGAGCTCGCCTCCATGCGGTACTGCAGACAGGAGCTTATAACTGCACAGACCTCTTATGCAAAGGTCCCTGCTCCTATTATGCCCTCTGTTCCCTTACTGATTAAATTTTGAGGTTCACAAGCAATGGACAAAAGAGTTGCCATTGAGTAATTGCAAATGTCCCTGGCTGAGGGGGCAGAGGAGGGTCATGGAGACTAGCTGGCCCAGAATGCTGCTAATGATCACTCCAGCCTCCTATGTCCCATCACTCATTTGGACTCGGTTCTGCAGCCGGACAGGAGAGCAGGAAAAGTGCTAATTAATCATTGTCCCTATCAGGCGCCTGTTGTTTGCAGATGGCACATTAATGTTTATGGAAATTAGGCAGCAAAGTGTGAGTCTATGAAGTGCAGAGAGAATGCAAGCAGTGCTGCCCTATGTTACTCCCCCGTGACGCAGCATGGATTGGCACACATGTGTTTCAGATTACAACAGTCATGACTTTATGACATAATCACCATCTGCTGGAATTGCTGAGGAGGACATCACTGGGCCCAGAAAAATCACGTGAAGCTGAAGAGCCACCCAAAGCTGAAAAAAGAGCAGACAATTCAAATGAGAGTGCCACAGCACTCTTACATATGTGTTTTTCCACAGCTCTGTGCTTTGCTAACTGATGTAGTATTCACTATTGAGTGCACCATGTTGTTTGTAACTGATGTAGTATTCACTACTGGGAAGATCATGTTGTTTTTAACTGATGTAGGATTCACTGCTGGAAAGAGTGTGCTGTTTCTAACTGATGTAGTGTTTACTACTGAGTAGGATTCACAGTCTCTCAAATAACCTAATTTGGATTCTTAAGGTATTATAATTTGATTGTGGTTACAATAATGACACTTTCATTATTGATGTAGGACTGGAATGATATGTAATGGCACATTTTGCCATACAAAAAAATCCTTTCCGTCATTAAAATTTTAAAAGATTAATAAGCAAAGGAGGGTTTTTCTAACATGATCCTGACCCATCCCTGCAATTGCTGATTTTATCCCAATTATAGCCTGAATCAGTGAGCTATCACAGAACAATGTTTTCATTTCTTTTTATTAATTATTTAAAATAATTAATCTGAAGACCATTGCACCCATGCAGGAATGCTGGGGCATAGGGAATGCAGTCCTCTGATGCACTTGCTTGCCATCAGTTGCATTGCAACTAGTGCTCACACTGCAGTCTCCCTGCACACCACAGTGAACTAAGGGGCTGTTAGAGGATGGGTACAGCTTCAATAACAACATCCAAGCACCCAACAAGCCATAAGGCACCCAAGATGAGGAAATCCCTACAAGCACACTTGGGGTGTAAACCTCTGGCTTAACAAAGGTAAGAAACAATATCAAGAATCTAAGAAGTCACTTTTATTTGATGGAATATTATTTGATTGGATACATTTCAGATATAATATGACCTTACAATTACTCTGTGCTTTTAAAGAAATATAATAATAATAATAATAATAATAATAATCATCATCATCATCATCATCATCATCATCATCATCATCATCATCATCATAATAATATGTTGGCATTATATGCCAATGAAATAATACTCAGTGTTCAAAGATAACCAAGTGTGTTATTTGATATAAAGGGCAGGACTGTCACAAGCAGATTGCTGCATTAATATGAATAACACATAAAAGATAATTTTAAAAAATCAATGACATGGATTGATTATCACAAATAGCAGCTGTTTTTTTTTTGATTGTGTATTGATATATTAACATATCATTACTTGCCTGGAGCATAACCACCCCTATCCTCAGTGGAACAAGGCCATTTCATTCCACTGATGTGGGTTCCCAGTCAGGATCAACTGATGACAAGGCTAGGATCAAACCTGGCCTTAAAACTTAGCTCGCATTCCAGGAAAGAACCTTAACCACTGAGCTACTCAGCAGCCCCTTCATGAGTCACGTTGGTGAACAGGACTAGCTCTTGCTCTCCTGGGTTTAAATAATTGGAATGTCTGGAATTAGAAAGCTACGCTACTGAGGAATATCTATTTGAGTGTTTTGAATACCCAGCAAACCACTGGTCTGCTCACAGAATATACACCATCTGGAAGGAACAGCTACCTCTACAGCAGCTTCCCAGTTAGCAAAGCAGAGTGTCTTGGGCAGATCTGTTTGTCTGTGGTGCTCTTACATGAATGAGCAACGGTCTCAGACCAGGCTAACAACACTCCCAGACCAGTGAGTGTGAGCATAACACCATTCAAGCCCTACCCCAAGTTAACTTGTGCAACCTGACCAAACAAGGGAAGCCAAGAATATTACCATACATCAGTCACTAAATCACAGAATCCAAAACACATCATAAAACAATATGTAAATTAGCCAGTAAGTACTAGAAGTAGTAGGTGTTATGGGGCAGGGATTAAGGTGGAACTGAGATGGGTCTTCAGTCTGAGCAGGAAGATTCCACTGTCCTGACCCCCGTGGGGAGTTCATTCCACCACTGAGGGACCAATACAGACAGGATATCATGTCTGAGAGGAGTGACCCTGCCAGAATGGGACAGTCAATTTCCCCATGGTTGCAGAGTATAGTGATTTTGGCAGAACATAGGGTTTGAGGATTGATTATAGGTGTGAGGGATCTATCCTATTCACTGTGCTGTATGCCAGCACCAAGGTTTTGATCTTAACAGGAAGCCAATGCAGTGAGATGAGGAGGGGAGTAACTTGACTATGTTTAGGGAGATTTTAGACAAGTTGTGCAGCTGCATTCTGGATGCGTTGTAGGGGTTTAATGGCACAGGCAGGAAGGCAAGCAAAGAGGGAGTTACAGTAGTCCAGGCTTGAGAGGACCAGGGCCTGAACTGGGAGCTGCGTGGAATACATAGTGAGGCAGGGGTGGGTCCTTTGGATGTTGTACAAAAAGAATCTTCATGCCTGGCTCACCCCTGCAACCTGAAAAGAGAAGGACAGTTGGCTATCAAATATTACACCAAGACCTTTGACAGTGCTATTGGTGAAAAGGTTTATAGTTCCTAGGGTGAGGGAGAGGTCTTGAAATGGAGAGGACCCGGATGGGATGAAAAACATCTCAGTCTTAGCCAGGTTAAGCTTTAGGTGGTGGTCCACCAGCCATTGTGAAATGTCTTTCAGACAAGCTGAGATGCATGCAGAAACCTGTATGTCAGATGGTGGAAAAGAAAAATTGTGTGTTGTCAGCATAGAAGTGGTATGAAGAGCAATGGGGAGAGGCAACAGAGCCAAGAGGTTGAATGTAAAGAGAGAAGAGGAGGGGGCAAGTACAGAGCCTTGAGAAACACCTGCAAACAGGCTGAGGGGGCTAGACAACCCACCCTGAGAGAGCATCCAGAGAGGTAGGATTGAACTTAAATAAGAGCAATGTCAGCAATCCCCAGTGTAGCCAGGATAGACAAAAGTAGAGCATGGTCCACTGTATCAAAGGTTGTATCAAAGGCTGTATCATTCAGGTGACCTTATCACATGTCTTAAAATATTGAAATCTCTCCTGTACATACTTCCAGTACAAGGAAGCAAATAATAGTTTTATTATTTTTAATTGACCATTGAAATGTGGCAACTTTTTTGGTAAATGATGTAATTAAAGGAGCTCAGTGATTAAGGTTCTCAAATCAAAAAATCAAATCACTTAACTGTCACATCACTTGACACAATTGTGCAGGAGAGTGAAAATCTTGTATGCATAGTTCACATTAACAGTGCAGTGTTGTAGAGACAGTAGTATGCACAATACACAATATACACTATAAACACTATACACAGTATACACAGTATGCACAATATACATAATTTACAAACTACAATAAATACACTGTACACATAATGGACACAATAAATACAATATAGACAATATAGACATAACAGTTGGGTATGATGGACACAATAGATACGGTGGTTGTCTATTGTTGGATCTACTGTATGTGGAAGAGTTAAGTGCTCTGATGGCCTGGTGGTAAAAACTGTCCCTGAGCCTACTGGTCCAAGCTTTGATACTGTGGTACCGTTTGCATGATGGTAGCAGTGAAAACAGCTTGTGGCATGGGTGGCTTGAGTTGTTGATGATTTTCCTTGCCTTCCTCAGGCAACGCTTGGCATAAATGTCCTGGAGGGAGGGGAGTTCGGTCCCGATGATATGCTGGGCCGATCGCACCACCCTCTGCAGCGCTTTTCGGTTGAGGGCGGTGCAGTTCCCATACCAGACTGTGGTGCATCCAATTAAGATGCTTTCACTAGTGCAGTTGTAAAATGACCTGAGGATGCGGGGGCTCATGCTGAACCTCTTCAGACATCTGAGGTAGAAGAGGCACTGCTGTGCCTTCTTCACCATCTTTTCTGAGTGCTCTCTCCATGTGAGGTCCTCAGTGATGTGCGCACCAAGGAACTTGAAGGAGATGACCCTCTCCATGATGGTGCCGGTGATGGTGATGGAGGCGTGTACTCCTTTTCGCTTCCTGAAGTCCACTATCAGGTCCTTGGTCTTCACTTCGCTTGAGTTCCATGGCCCAGGTTCGATCCCAGCTATGCCATCATTTGACAATGACCAGGAGCCCACAGAAGCAGAACAAATCAGCTTAGCTCCACTGGGGATAGGGGGTGAGTAAGTCAGCCAGGGCCCCCCTGTCTCACCACCCCCAGGGACCCTGTGATTCATCAGGTGCCTGCAAGCTCCTCGGATGGTGTCAGCAGTGCAGCACCTATCCTCCAATGGGTGCCCACTCCATTGCAGTGCACTGTGTGCCTTGCAGTAGTGGTTAATAAAAGCCATTGGCTCAGAGTGTTGCATTCACCTTGCCTTGAACGACTGGTTCTCACCCACATCAAAGACACTGTCCCAGCTGATCTAGACCAACACCAGTTTGCCTACCGAGCAAACAGATCGACTGAGGATGCCATCTGTGTGGCTCTCAATACAGCTCTTTCTCACCTGGAAAGAGACAACACCTACGTCAGGAAGCTCTTTGTTGACTACAGCTCGTCGTTTAACACCATCATACCAAACAAGCTGGTCAACAAACTCCACGCATTAGGAATAACTCCCTCCATATGCAACAGGATACTGGACTTCCTCATCAACCGCCCCCAGACCATCAGACTGGACAAACACACATCCTCCACCCTCACCCTGAGCACTGGTGTCCCCCAGGGCTGTGTGCTGAGCCCCCTCCTTTATGCACTTTTCACGCATGACTGCCAACCCATCCACAATGCAAACTCCATTGTTAAGTTTGCAAATGATACAACAGTCATCAGGCTCATAACAGACAATGACGAAGCCGCATACAGGGAGGAGGTTCAGAACCTGACAGAGTGGTGCGCCAATAATAACCTGGTCTTAAATATCAAAAAGACCAAGGAGATTATCATGGACTTCAGGACTACCAAGAAGACCACACACAGTCCTGTCCACATCAACTCGGAGGCTGTGGAGAGAGTCCCCAGCTTCAACTTCCTGGGAGTCACCATCTCAGACGACCTCTCCTGGGCTGACAACACCTCAGCAGTGGTGGGTAAGGCACAACAACGCCTTTATTTTCTGAGGAGGCTAAGGAGAGCCATCTTCCCCCAAAAGCTGCTTGTCAGCTTCTACAGATGTACCACAGACAGCATCTTAACAAACTGCATGACAGCCCGATACAGCAGCTGCACCAAGGCTGATAAAAAAGCCCTCCAGCGTGTTGTGAAAACAGCACAAGACATCATTGGCACTGAGCTGCCATCACTGGAGCATCTACACAGCACTCGCTGTGTGAGGAGGGCTAGGAACATCATAAAGGACATTACACACCCTGGAAACCATCTGTTTAAGCTCCTTCCATCAGGCAGGCGCTTCAGAACAATCCGCACACGCACAAACAGACTGAAAAACAGTTTCTTCCCCAAAGCAGTAACACTACTAAACTCAAATATCTCAACAGTCTGACAAGACTGATGTACTGCATCTCTGGTACATCAAACTGCACCCTTGTTTGTCAGTTATTGTTATCATTTTACTGATTGTATTTTCATACGTTATACTGTTTATATTTTATGTCTCGTACTTGTATTGTTTAGATCCTGTACTTTTTCTTTTTTATCGATATTTATATTGCTTATTGTTTTGTAAATATGTGTGAGAACTGGAGTATAATGCACCGTTAGAGGCTGACACACTTGCAATTTCGTTGTGCTTGCACAATGACAATAAAGTTCTTGAATCCTCAGAGGGCAGTGGATAACCTGTCTAGTGTAGAATTGACAGCTGCAAATCAGGGCTCCATAAAAGGAGAAAAAGCATAACAAAATATGCATCCTCTTGTTCCGTTGGCAATAACTTTAAACAGAGACTGAAGAGATTAAGCCTCTCTTCATAACTTACCTGTTTGATACCTGGAACCAGTCCTGTTGCCCTTCTCCATACTCATCATACATCTCAACAGGTCCTATGTCCATCTTGTGTGTTTCCTAGAAATGGACACACTACTCCATTAAATGTGGTGTGACAAAGCCACTGAATAACATTAATGTAACCTCCATTTTATAACTGATACCTTTTTCCATGTATCCTAGCGTCCTGTTTGCCTTGTTTGTTTTCAACACTGTTTAAATCCAGATAAACTGAGATCAGCTGTTAAAACTGTTGCACACACTGTAATATAGGTACCTCCCATAAAACAATCCTATGTTAGGTTGTTATTCAAACATGTAGAAATTTACATCTGTCCAGCTGTTTTAAATTTAAATGTTTTAGAAATACTTTTTATTCTTTTTATTCTTGATGCTTCCCTCTTTGTTCGTGTCTTTGGCCATTCTAAAACCATGGACACTCAGTTTTCATTTGGGCACATATAAATCACATTTATATATATATATATATATATATATATATATATATATATATATATATAGAGAGAGAGAGAGAGAGAGAGAGAAAGAGAGAGAGAGAGAGAGAGAGAGAGAGAGAGAGAGAGAGAGAGGAAAGAAAGGGAGAGTAGTTGCCCAGACTTGAAGCTATGCGTCTGACGGAAATTTCCACCCCACACTTGCATTTTAAGTAAAACAATAGAGGAATAGAAGCCATGGCAAAGGGAAAGGTTTCACTGTCTGGCGTGATGCTCTGGCATTGCTTACCTGATTATCCACAGTAAGACAGTACATCTCAGTTCTGCTAATCTACAACTTGGGTGGTTCTGTGAATCTTTTTTTCAGGGGGCGGGGGGGCATTTTTTGCTGTCCCAAACAACCAGTTCTTCAAAATCCAGTCTTACCAGGACAGCTGCACTCCTTGCAGATTTTGGGCAAACAATCCCAAAGGATAGAGACAAAGGAGATGCATAAGCCTTTTAAAATTGTGGGGTTATCCATGAGTCCCTCAACAGGATGATATATGAGGATTGCTGTAGCATAAAGAACACAGCAATGCCTTTGTTTCACTCTCTACTTAAATAGCCATATGTTTGAGTCACCTTCCATTTTGGCTCAGAGAACTTTGTGCTTTGCAAAATTTAAAAAACTGTAACTGCTTCCAAACTCCAGAGTGCTTCTGGGATTAGGGGCTTCTGGTTATGCTCGGCATCAATGGACACATGCCTATATTTTCAATTTAGGCAAACAAAACGACTTAATTTTTCAAAATACTATTCTGGATTTATATGGTTCTCATGGGAGCTGTGCTCTGTTCATTTGCTTCAAAAGGTTCATAATAGGCCTTCATAATGTAAACTTCTTACAGTTGCTTTGTGTTCTTTTTCATGCTTTGTAATGTATCAGTGTTTTTCTTTAGTCATGCTTTTATGAGATGTACCAAAAATGGTCAAATGGTCAAAATGTCCTGTCTACACTATTAAATTATCTACATGCTGATCAGGTGTTAAATCAATCCTGAGATCAAAGGACATTTGATTATACTTTTCTTTATCATTCTCAGTGTTTTCATGTGTCTTTTATTTAATATATGTTTGCAGAATGTTCCTGGAGAGGATTTTTGCAATGCAATAAAATCTGATGAATATATACACTAATTATATACATTTAAAAAACAACAAATGATTTTGACCACAGTATTCCCCAAAGGTAGATATTAATCAAATATCATCAAAATATTTCAAATATGTAAATGTGGCCATGATTGTGGGCAATCATCATGTGTTTTCTGCAACTATGACTATGGGTATAAAGAAGTCAGGGAGAGTTCGTAGCAATTATGGCCAAAAATGACTCTAAGGCTAATGTGTCCTAACAATATCATGTCTTGAGTCCCAGTGCATCCACACGGGTATTACTAACGGCTGAAAACAGCCAGGAAAGCCACACCCCACCACCCCTGCACAAGGTCAGTATAATTAAATGGTTCATTTGTGGATTGATTTTATTTTTATTGTTATTTACTTATCCTTTTTACCAGGGAAGTCCCAGCAAAACCTCACCTGACAAATTATGGGATGGCATGATACATACACAGAGAATAGCAAGATAACACAAAGGGTAGGAAAAATTAACAACGGAAGCATACTCTATTATGAATTTTCCATTTAAAATCAAAGTGCTGTATGTTGCATATCTAACGACTTCTTGGGTCTTTTTTTAAAACCCTTGTCTTTGTTACAATATTTTTAACATAATGCAAGAATGTGGGTCCTTAAATTATTCCAACTCTAAGTTCACTACAGGGTCAGGGAACTTTAAAAAAAACCGTCACATCACTACAGTGAAGGAAATAGCTGGAATTGGAATTCCAGTGGAATAAAGATGCAAAATGCTAATTTTCTTGTGATGGCCTTATAGATAAAGAGATATCACTGAATGGACCTGCAGAGACTCAAAGAGGTTTATCCTCCCTGTTTCGAGTTTCGAGATTTGTAATGAATGGTAGTGCACGATGACAAACAAACCTGTAGGGTCGTAGATGAAGCGTCGTTTATACCTAACTGCATCAAATAATGCGACGGAGACATCTTGGTGTCTCCTGGGTCACATCAGCTCTCGCAGACCAACACAGCAACTCCGGGATGAGCGAAACGTCCTGGCCCCCGAAATACGGCGCCTCAGTTTTGACCGAAATAACAGCCGTGCAGTTACGCATGACAAAGCATAGCTGCGCGCGGCCAGTGTCTGTCAGACTCGCGACGATGTTGTGCTTGTGACCAAGACCACGCACTCATATTCTGTGCTATGTGCTGCATTGAGTGGAATATGATTTTCTGAGATACAGAAATAACGCTCCTCTAATGGTGTTGTCACATTGGTTAGGAACATTGTGAGCAGCAACCAGAGGACACACACAATATTAAACTTTTTCATTCAAAAAAGAGCCCCCCGGGGTCGAAAACCAATGTGTCATAAGTGGCTCATTATTATATGCAATAATTTTGCATAAGAAATAAATAAAACTGTATTTTGTCCTCATAAAGTCAATTTCCCAGCCACAATTATTTGTTACATTTTCAACGTCTGTAGGCCTATCATTTATTTATGTGCAGTTCACGCACGTTCAGCAGATTTACCTGCATGGCTAGAGGGAACACCGAAAGGAACTCAGAGAGAGGGCAGTGACCCTGAACTCCGTAAAGGGCAAATGTGTCTGATCCACATTCCATCACTTTACAAAGCAACTTTGATTGGGTAGGGATCCGAGCCTGTACTTAGAACTGAACAGGTTTTATTGCGACGAAAAAGACAGACATGAATGAACTTGTAGCGCTGTGGAGCACTGTCTTCGGAATGTCTATGTTCTAAAAATGTCATTATTTACTTTAGAAAAGCGGGGAGGCATCGTCATGCGCCCAGAATCGCACCCATTAACGCTCATTACCTCAGGATCAGCTTCCTCCAAATTCACTTCCACGTGACAGTAATGAGAGCCATGGCAGGGAGAATGGTTTTCACCCCCGTTCGCTCTGTCGAGGCTGCCAACGTCTCCTCTCACACATTTTTTAATGAACTTCGTCCGATGTTGACAAAAAATGACAGGGATGATAAAAATGCAATACTCTCTCAAATGCATTTTTCAAAGTTTAAGAAAAGGAAAATGTCGGTTTTATTTATATTTATAATATTTTTATCAACAGCTCTAGACCATTCTAGGGTTTTTTTTTTTCAGTTTTTTTCAGTGCAGCTAAGATACAAAAATATACTAACCAAACATGCATGTAACATTTTTGGCAAACAGGCCATTAATTCATTGCACTTTCTCGATGTTACCATGTTCTCAAACTGTAAGACAAGATTTGATAAGATGACAGGGTTTGTTCTAAATATGATCAGTTTTTTTTTACTGAATGCAGACATTAAAGATCTTGGCATAATATTAAACGTTGGTGTTTAGCTGTAATAAAAACATATTTAGAGCAGTTTTTTCAATCCGAGAAAAATTGCAAGGATTATTCGTATTTATCGCAGATGCTCACGATGTTCACATCCTTAGTGTTCTCGAGGCTGAATTACTGCTGCCCTTTCTTGTCTGACATTCTAAAATCCATTTTGTCCAACCTCCAGTTAATCCAGGATTCTGCTGCAAAGAATTTCTACAAAAATATATATTTATTTTTTTCCTTATGTTGCCGGCCTTTGTCTCTCTTTGTAGGCTCCCTATCCTGGCTCTCACATTACCTGGTGCTCCTTCCCTACAATGCAGGCCATCTCCATCATACCTAAGTGAGCTTATGATACCATATAATCCCACTCACAGCCTAACAGGGTGTACATGCTCATACCCCAGATTTCTACATTACAGATGGAAACTATATATATATAATATATAATAATTCTAATCACGTGTTAATGTTATGTAAAAAATCCCTTTAACCTTTCTTAGAGTAAGAAACACCTTCCCATAGTGTGAACTGCATTTATATGTGCTGCCATAGTTCAACTCATGTTGAAATTCATACATGTGACCCTGGTGTGGATTGAATTAAGATATTGTAAAACTATCACAGACTTACAACATGGGAACATGCATGAGATTTCTCTCATCCTGCTCTTCTACATGTCCCTTTTGTCCAGATGCCATTAAGATATCATCTCCATTTCTCCTGCTTTCCTTCAGGTCTTCCTAATCAAAGCCCAATCAGCACAGCAGCCCTGTTCTGTCCCAGAAGCTGTGTCTGTTCCCTTTCAGGTGTTCATAAATTGAAATTTTGTGATTTGCATCCCTCTGTTGCATCTTTGTCTCCTTTCAGGTTAGCTTAATTCCCTGTCCACCAAACGTAAGAAGCGGATTTGCCAGTCTCTTAAGGCTGATCTATGGTTGCAATCAGAAGAACAAGGGCATTTTTCCCACTTTTTTCCTGGCTAAATTATGAGCTTTTGAGGGGGACCCTGTGTTAGAAGAAAGTCATACACATGTCATGATACCTACAAAATATGTAACTGTGAGGTGCTCTACTAGTATATTCCTCCCTCTGCAAACCAACATATTTTGAACACAACTCACTGTGCCTTCTGGCTATCACCAATGTCTTCTGTGTTGGGAAAATATAGCTGCTTATCCTCTCTCTCTAACTTCAATTGTACATGTAATAATTTCTCTGCAATGGCCTCTGTAACTATTCCTTTGTTGTGTTCCTTGTGTTATTATTTTACTTTTTTAAAATAAAAACCAGAATTTCATTTCATTGAATACCACATTTCTTTCTCGTCTAATTTGTCGACATACCAAAAAGTAGCAGCAATTTGTAAATAAATTGTTAAATATATTTCAATGTATTTATTCGTTTTTTCCACAAGGAATGAAATAATCTATCATGTTATAACAGAAAAAATAAATTTACATACAATGAGGACAAAGTTTTCGTCCTTTTGTTCTATTAAAACACTATTCTATTCCGGCTTTCTTGTTTTTTTTCACGCGAGAAGATTTGACAGAAGTTTCCACGAAATGCCTTGTACAATTCCTTCTACAATAGGGCCTTTCAGAGCAGTGTCGATAGCTGACACTGCTCTTGGCTGTGGACGCGAACTCTAGGAAGAGGGCGGAGTGAGCGCAGAACTATTTAGATGACAGTAGAACCTGCCAATACGAATAATTTTATCCGCCACGCGCAATTTATACTTTCCTTGGTCCAAAAAACGGAAATACACACCCATAGTTGTAACGCCACCGTGCCTGTTTTAATAATACTGGCTTAATACACGGAATGAGAGTACAGTGTTTATAAGGGCCTGTTTTGCGATATCTAATCACTGTTGAGGTAGGCCTACTGAGATTTCCGATGCATATCCATGTATTGCACAGGTGCCAGGTAGGTAGCGTTGGCACTAGCGTTGGTCAGCACTAAACAGAAAATACAATACCAGGGTAATATATATTCATCTTTATTAAACGCTCAACATTTCTCAATAGCTTTCTCGTTAGCTCTCTTGTCCTTAACCCTGCTTGAAGAAACCAGACAAGGGTATTTTTCTTTACTTTTGCTGTACTTGGATTTCTACGATAGCTGAAAAATTTAAAAATAGAAGTATAAAGTATAAAGAAGGCTAAAGTTGCGGAAAAAAACATAAAACTTACAAAGATAAAGATGAAGACAAAGATTACCGACGATCCACAACGCGGGTAGACTTACTATCCCAGTTTCATACATACAGTTAGGCCCAAAAATATTTGGACAGTGACACAAGTTTTGTTATTTTAGCTGTTTACGAAAACATATTCAGGATACAATTATATAATCAATATGGGCTTAAAGTGCAGACTCTCAGCTGTAATTTGAGAGTATTCACATCCAAATTGGAGCAAGGGTTTAGGAATTACAGCTCTTTAATACGTAGCCGCCTCTTTTTCAAGGGACCAAAAGTAATTGGACAATTGACTCAGAAGGCTGCAAAAAAATAACAAGGCTGCATGGGCTCTTCCCTCGTTAACCTGTCATCAATTAAGCAGTTAAAGGGTCTGGAGTTGATTCCAGGTGTGGCGTTTGCATTTGGAAGCTGTTGCTGTGAACACACAACATGCGGTCAAAGGAGCTCTCAATGGAGGTGAAACAGACCATCCTGAGGCTGAAAAAAAAGAAGAAATCCATCAGAGAGATAGCAGAAATGTTAGGAGTTGCCAAATCAACAGTTTGGTACATTCTGAGAAAAAAAGAGTGCACTGGTGAGCTTGGGAACTCAAAAGGCCTGGACGTCCACGGAAGACAACAGTGGTGGATGATCGCAGAATCCTTTCCATGGTGAAGAAAACCCCTTCACAACATCCACTCAAGTGAAGAACACTCTCCAGGAAGTAGGTGTATCAGTATCTATGTCTACCATAAAGAGAAGACTTCATGAGAGTAAATACAAAGGATTCACCACAAGGTGCAAACCAATAATCAGCCTCAAAAATAGAAAGGCCAGAATTGACTTTGCCAAAAAACACCTGAAGAAGCCAGCCCAGTTCTGGAACAACATTCTTTGGACAGATGAGACTAAGATCAACCTGTACCAGAATGATGGGAAGAAGAAAGTTTGGAGAAGAATTGGAACAGCTCATGATCCAAAGCACACCAAATCTTCTGTAAAACATGGTGGAGGCAGTGTGATGGCATGGGCATGCATGGCTTCCAATGGCACTGGGTCACTTGTGTTTATTGATGATGTGACAAAAGACAGAAGCAGCCGGATGAATTCTGAAGTGTATAGGGATATACTTTCTGCTCAGATTCAGCCAAATGCAGCAAAGTTGATTGGACGGCACTTCACAGTACAGATGGACAATGATCCAAAACATACTGCAAAAGCAACCCAGGAGTTTTTTAAAGCAAAGAAGTGGAATATTCTGCAATGGCCGAGTCAATCACCAGATCTAAACCCAATCGAGCATGCATTTCACTTGCTCAAGACAAAACTTAAGGCAGAAAGACCCACAAACAAGCAACAACTGAAGACAGCTGCAGTAAAGGCCTGGCAAAGCATCACAAAGGAGGAAACCCAGCGTTTGGTGATGTCCATGGGTTCCAGACTTCAGGCAGTCATTGCCTGCAAAGGATTCTCAACAAAATATTGAAAAGTAACATTTTACTTAGGGTTATGTTTATTTGTCCAATTACTTTTGAGCCCCTGAAATGAGGAGCGTTTGTATAAAAATAGCTACAATTCCTACATGTTTAATCATATATTTTTGTTCAACCCCTTGAATTAAACCTTAAAGTCTGCACTTCAATTCCGTTGTAGTTGTTTCATTTCAAATTCAATGTGGTGGCATGCAGAGCCCAAATCATGAAGATTGTGTCACTGTCCAAATATTTTTGGGCCTAACTGTATTTAAATGTGAGAATACATAGGCCTAATTGATATTGCCCAAGGAATATCTTTAACTTGTAATAGTAGGTGTCGTGATGTTGTTGATGATGATGATGATGATGATGATGAATGATAATGATGGTGATGACGACGATAATCTATTGCCTGCACTCCTGCAGTGCTTACGCTTGTAGTTATTCTGATCTGACCGTTAGCGGTATTGAAAGTACACGTATTGTTGTCGATGCATCAACAATCAAGTTTGATTAAAAAAACAACATACGGTCGATTGTAATTGTATAATGCGGTACTTAATAACTATGACCCTAAGGATTATTTCAAGGCAATGGCCCAATTTAAAAAAGACCTTTAAAAAAGACCGTTGTTTGTATTCTGTAGAGTGAGAAGGAACTAATATAAGTTATAGTCAGAAGGATGAGTCTGCCAGCATGCAGTGCGTCATATTTTTCGGGTTTAGGTCCTTTGATAGTGAATGTCATAAAAATTCGTTAATTCGCGCATATCATTCTAAGCTTGGAGGTATATTATAGTATTAGCATTTTAGACAATGACGTTTCCATCTGAAATGTACAGGGACGTGTAGTAGGCTACGTGTGGTATCTCTTCTAAATAATGTATTAAACGCACTTTGACAGATTAAGAGATCAGCAGCATACATGGTAATCAAAGTATTGGCATTCAGCACCGTACACAGGCCAATGCAGTGCCAATGACAGCTATAAGAACCATGTAAGTGTGAATATCACAGAACCAGTGAGCTATCCTGAAGAGTATCAAACCAATGAATGAGTTAGTAAACAAATAAATAGACCGTGCAATTTACAAAGTCGCACAATAATAAATAAACGGAAGAAAGAAATAAAGTAAGAGAGTATCACATGGCTGCTGCTCTTCTCCTTACGGATAAGATACAGAGTTAATGGGTTCTTCATCTATATTTCCTTATATCCTTCCTAATTAAAAATTAACAGAGGCTTGATCAAATCCCTAAACATTCGATGTGATTTCGAAAAGATTTCTGCCAAGTTTGGAAGAGTGCAAAGGAAATAACAATGGAATAGAATATATTCCATAACTTAATTACCTGAGAACTGTAAGAATGTGCAATACACGCTGTATCCCCTTATACAAGGAGCTGGGGTCATAATCGGGGGCCCTCACATCCCTGGGCTGATAATCAGTCAATATCACAGGCGGTGCTGGGATTCTAGTGTTGCAATTTCCTGGTCTGTATTAAATTTCGCTTTTTATCCTGAGTATCGTAAAATCTGCATGTGGTTGTCTGTCGACTTACATCGTCACACGCCAGGTCTCATTTTTATTGTGAGTGTAAGGTTGATGTGGCTCGCATACGTGCAGTGTGAAATCAAAACCCTTGAATGAGACTTTGTCAAATGTTCCAACTGTGTGTCCTGACTTACAGGATAAGGCACGTCTTTTCGTCTCCCATAAACATCAGCATCGCAACGTCGACAGAAAAAAGGACAAAAGGAGACAGCAAATGTCTAAAATGGTGTGTTTATTCTTCAGATAACGCGCGTTTAAGACCGACCTGTTTGCAAATTGATTAATGATGGATTGAACACAATATCTGTTTAAAAATAATGTCTTCACTGATGAAAGCAGTAACCATGTAGGCTAATGGCTACAAAACAGGTCAATAATATGCTTATTTTATAGAAACGCTTTTGTTTGTAATGGGTAAAGCGGTAACAGTGGCGCAATGCACAGCAACTTGTATTATCTTATGTGTTTTGAAACAGCATTTACTGACGTTTTTCAGAAAAAAAAAAAAACTGAAGCGTTTTGTTTGAGAACAGTGAACACGGGGATATACTGACATTTGCATTGTTTTGTGCAGACTTCTATTTTTAATCAAACATTGGCAAGTGAATAATTGCATATTTATATTAAACCACGATCTGGCATTTACGCTAGAAACATCTTTCATTCCATGTAGTATTAGGGTTTGTGCCTGAAATGTATGTGTTTCCATCCTTTGAAAGAACATAAAATACTCCCGTTTCTCCCATCACTCCAAACAACGAACTCAGATTTTAGAGTTTGATACTATCATCAGCGCGTATTTCTCGCGTTAGTGCACAACCATTGCCTGTATCGCAAGAAGGTATAGGTATAACATGACAGAATGTGGTTTTGTACTGTTGCATAGATACCTTATATAAAGCTTGGAAATACACCTCTACAAAAACTTCTTGCGTATAACTTAATATAAATAGTTGGCTACAGATTTATATGCGTAATTTACAAAAGTACATGATATACATTTTTATTTACACAAATAGCAAAATACATTAAGGTGAACATATGTCTAGACTAAAAACAAGAAGAAAACGTTTTCAGATGCATCTCATATACATAGTTTGTGAGGGTAAATCCCTCGAAGATTGCGCACGTGTAAAAAGAACAGTTGACTAAAGAAACACAAAATATTTTCTCTATAGAGTTAACATGTTTGGTTCGTCTTTGTTTGAGCATCATATGCGGCGGTTATTGCGTATACAGTGCTGCATTCTGACGAGGGCACACCTGACACCTCTTTATCTAGTATCAGCAAAAATCCAAAACTGTCAATCTTTGCGCTGGCAGCTACAAAAACACTGTTAAAAAGGGTCAGCATGTAGGCCTACAGTTGCTCGACCGCAGGGCTGGTCTTGGGCATAGGAAGACTACGTGACGGGACACTTGTCTTCCCGTTCAACAAGGTTTAATCTAAAGAAGCGATTTGGTGTGTCACCTGCGCTGACATTTATGGCCACCCAGATGAATCTCGTTAAGCACTTTTAATTGCAAGCTTTGTTCATTCCTGTGAGCGACCACTGTGACCGTGATTGCAGGTTATGGGAAACATTGGTCTTGCAGGGAAAACCACTCTCTGTTATCTCGCAAGGCTCCAGTATATATGGGCCTATATATCAACCTATTTCTACACTTCAGTCCCCTCTCTGGGGTATATCAAACTGTTTACACTGAAGCTGTTGTAGAAATGTCCGTTAAATTGTCCACTTTGCCCGCTGCTGAAAGAGTTGTAGTAGACACTACGGTTGAGGTGTAGGCTGTCCGAAATCTCAGGACCCCCGCTGTCCTGAGAGGAATTTGTGTGATACGGGCTGACCCCTGTGATGTTGCGACTTGACAGCTCGTTCACCAGTCCGAGAGACCCCTGCCTACTGGTGGGGCCGGGGCCAAGAGCCGACATGCTGCTGAAAAAGTTATTAAAACATGGTGCAGCCGGCAGCCCTGAAGGTGATACGCTTTTCTGGTCTTCACTGGCTGAGTCCAGCTCTGGTGAGGACGGCTCCATCAACGGTGGACTGTCGGAAGACTTAATAGCGGGAGCGGGTCGTCCTTCCTCCACTTTAGCGTTGCCAGGAATCCCGTTGCTAGAGTCTGACCTGCGCTTCCTCTTTCTGCGGAAGTTCCCGTTGTCAAACATCTTCTCACAGTTAGGGTCCAAAGTCCAGTAGTTACCCTTTCCTAAAATTTCACAAACAGACAGTAAAATAAGTACAGATACAGTAATGCGAAATGGTAGGCTATTAACGTATCACCCGATGGTCCATTAACCAAACTAAATAAAACTTATTAATTCAACAAGTATGCTACACTTTATGGGTATACCAGAAGTGCATTACATTATGTAGCAACTCTTGGAGACATTCGGTCAAACTCAAGAGGTTTCCTATAATCTTTAGAACACTAACTTAAATAACCAAGTATTTTTTCGTAAATTACACAACATTGAGTTGGGCAATAGCGGAGTAATTAAAATACGGTGTTGCCCACTTTTAAGTAGCCGCCTATTGCAATTTAAGAACAAACTGGTTTGAGGTAATAACTATATTAGACCATAGGACACATTTTTACTGATGGAGCGATAAAAGGTAATGTTACAATTCACAAGTTACTTCCTCAGACCATTGTCCCAATAAATACAAACGAACAGACCATAGTCTACTTCGAAATACAAAGTTACTAATGATTTCTAATATGTAAATATATAAACAACTTATTTCATAAATGCTCAAATATTTAGATTACTTTTTGCAGTGTTAAGTCGTAAATATACCGTCGTGCACATACTGGAGTAGAAACCAGTCAGTTCAAATGCAATATGACACTGGACTTTAAAATTGCATGAAAATGTTCTTCGTGTTAACCTATTGCTGCTTCGACTTCGACAAATCCTTGCTGAGTGCTCACCTGGGTCGTCCTCGTCTCGGGGGACCTTCTTGAAGCAGTCGTTCAACGAGAGATTGTGGCGGATAGAGTTCTGCCAGCCAGCTTTGCTCTTTTTGTAAAAAGGAAAGTTCTCCGCCACGTACTGGTAGATCTGACTGAGAGTCAGTTTCTTTTCGTGTGCGTTTTGAATAGCCATGGCGATTAGCGCAGAGTAAGAGTAAGGTGGACGCACCAGCTTCAGCAACTCTTCTTGACTCGCTACAGACAACCAGCCCAAATCTGCACCTGCGAATCCGGATGAATTAGGTAGGAACTGCCGCTGCGACCCGTAAGAAGACGGCATGAACGGTGTAGAGTTGTTTCCGTGCAAGTATGATGTTGAAGAATTAACAGCGGGCCCGTTAAGCCACAAATAGGGGTTTGAAGAGGACGCGTAGTCCCCCAACCCGTAGCCACTTGGCCTCTGTGTGCCATGAAGGCTCTGTTGGTGATACATGCTGAAATTGTCACAATAAACGGCCATGTCCTGAGCCTCCTGTGCGCTTTTGAGATGAGGTTGGTGCGGGCTAACTGCTGGAGACGTGTGATGGGCTTGCGAATCAGTGGAGTTCATACTCCCCAGAGGAAGCCCCACTTGAAGACAACACAGGGACGGTTGTATGGTATTTTCTAACTTTCCCGTATGCAGTTGCAGCGGCAAGTGCCAAATCTGATGTACTAGAATTCGTATTTTATACACCCAACGCGCATGAATGCCCGGGGTAAAACATGCATAGTGAGCTTCAGCCAATAAAAACTCATCTTGAGGCATGGGAGGCGTGTTTCCGCTAACAGCCACCTCCACCGCGAAGAAACAGGCTCCGGGGAAATGAAGTTCATTGATGCCAATGCTGATTTACGGACTCGGCAAAGGGGAGACTGGACGTTTAAGTGGAAAGCAAAGAATACTCGATTACGGTGTCACATTTTTTGACAATCTAACTCAAGAAATTGATTTAAAAATGCACAATGTATAGGCGAAACTGGAGTAAAGCCCCTCTGTGATCCCAGAAATATCTTTTGTAGGATTATTTTTCAAAAACAAATTCATAAAAACATGTACGTGTACGTAAACCAAAATTCGACACACTGGCAGTGATTTATTTTAAATAGCTGCAGTGTTTGAGAAAAAAATAATGGATGAATGTTCAAATTTCCCTTTCTGTAGTACAGTATATACTGTACTTCCTGTAGGCTACAGTTCCAAGCCATATATTAACACGATGTTCTTAAATTGACATAATAATGTAATCTACGTGTAACTTGTGGATAAAAATTTGGGAGAACAGTGACAGTGTCCTCTATTTAAATGTGTGATGTTGCTGTGAACGAGTTCATAATGGCATTGTGGTAATGAAGCCGATTTATAAATGCTGTTATGAACAGAATTGTTTTGTGTGTGCTTTTAAATTAATATTACGTAGGATATTGAGGTCTGTTTTTATTCGGATTAGTCTATAATATTTGTAGGGGTATTATTAATTACTAAATATTGGCTATTATTGTTGTTGTTGCACGTAGGCAGTTTCAAACGAATTACTTTTTGGATTTAATATACGCACACATAGGTGAAAGAATAAAAAATAGGCAATTTAAAGATTTTTTTTTCTTATAGGAGAGCTGGAGCTGTGGTTTTAGGAAGTCAGACGATTAAAATAAGACTTTAATTAATTAAGTAGTTTGAGGCCGTAATGTGAATTTTTTTTTTAACTTTTCAAAATGTAATTTTCAAGGATGTATATTGGAAGAGGACACCATGTCGTGCGCAAATAAAATAGTAATAAATAAATAAATAAATAAATAAAACAATAGCCTAATTGTTGCTGGTTTTGTTCAATTACTCGTAATTCTGATAATAGCAGGTTGTTTTAATTATAATGTATTTTGTCATTTTGAGATAAAAAGATATTCTTAAGTTTCTTAGGTAGTTACTCATTCTAGAATTCTCAGTTCTGTTTGGTTTATCTCAGTAAACACTCGTAGAATGCGCATTTACTGTGTATTTTGAGAGACTTAACACCTTAAAAATGTAAGCTGTTGTAGCCAGTTTAAATTTTAGTAAACAACAGTCCGTTTTCAGGCTTTCATCTTTTCCAGCAGTATGACAGTAGAATTCACCTCCTTTCTGCATTATCATTGCTCAGCTTGTTTGTGGGGTCTTGCAACTGCATCTGAGCCCTCGCTGGGGAGAGAAGTATACTATCACAGAACCTTGGAAACTTGGATTTTAGGAGCTTGGAAACACGTTTCCTCATGAAAGGAATTATCAAAACGTTGACCAAGCTCGTCTATCGTTTATTTAAAATGTGTGTGAGCTATAGGTAATGAGTGTGAGCTATAGGTAAATTCAAAGGAATTTTATACATCTCGAGCCACCTGTGCTGTGACAGAAAATAGGTTCAGTTTTTGATTCCTCACATCAAAAAGACATTTTCAGTAATAAGCATATTAAAAGTGAACGTGTAAACACGTGAAAGTGAATGAACATCGGCAAACGCTGCCATTGCAAGATGCAGGAGACATATTGTCATGACGTAAAAATATTAAACCTTTAAAAACATGATAGAAAGCAGTGTGGCGCAGCGGTAAAGCGAGGTGCTCTTGTACCCTTGGACAAGGTACTAAACCCGAATTGCCTTAATAAATATCCAGCTGTATAAATGGATAACATGCCAAACACGTAAAGCTTTGTAAGTAGATCTGGATAAAAGCGTCCGCTATAGGCAAACGTTAAGTAAAGCGATTCATTCGAACAATTGTTTAAATTCTTTTAAACAATATATCACCCAAAACGTATCAGGCACTAAGACCTACTTGATCTGCTATAGGAATGATATATGGTAACAGGTTAAAGAATGCTGTTGAGGTTTTCCATGGAAAGCGGAACAGATCTGATATAGTGAAGAGCTGGCAAAAACTCCGTGTTTAAGGAAAAAAAATACATATATTCACATTATTACCCCTGATATCCCTTTCTGTTCATGACTTGATTATCTTTATAAGTTTTTCTTGTCTACAGAGAAACGTATTAACGTCAAAATGTAAAAATGCTCTTTTCCTATACAACAACTGCCATTATATGAGGAAAAACATCAATAAAAAGATGAAAAGATTTTAAAAGATTAACAATTTAGCAACTGCATATTTATATTTATATATTTTACTATATGCTGATTTCAATACTTAAAAATGTAGAATTGAAACACTTTTATTAAGTGTTACATGTGTTTAAAAGACAGAGATAACTGCGGAGGAGCAGAGTGATATCAATCGCGCCGAATAAGGACTAAGATAAAATACTGCATCAGATTATTTGGCTGAACCAAGTCTCCCTTGGTGTAGGAAACTGCGCTTGAACGATTTACTAGCAAATCCAGCAGTTAAGTAGGATTTGCAAAATCAGTTTAATCCTCCTTACCAAAAACCAGAGGAGGGAGCTGTTGTGTTAATTTTATTGTGTATGGTCGGTCTTCCAGGTTCTGGACTATTCATTGTTTTGTGAACAAGATTGCCAATATTACGACTGTGGTTCTCAGTGATGTTCAGATGTCATTTCCGATTATCTCGATGTCTGATCTGACCAATGACAGAGGAGATAAGATATTTGCACAGGAAGAACCGTCGTCATAATTTTGAATATCATGCTCACACGCCAGATCATATGTAAGCATGTGTCATATCTAACAGCACTAGATGTCTCAATGGTATGGAATTATTTAAGGCGAATGAGTCTGGCGTACAAATATTTCATTTAGAAGTAATCGTCTATCCCATACGACGGAGTATTAGGTCCACATTGTCGTAATGTCGTAATTTTAGGTTACGCGTGTTATTTTAGGGGGGGGAATATCAGAAGAAAACCGCACGGAGTGTTGACTGATGTGTGGCACGGCACTACGCCTGAGACAAAAAGCAGCTGCCAGAAGCAGACTCAGGCTGCCATAGTATGAGGGGCCGTTTAGGAAATATTTCAGACTCTTGTTTCACATACACATATGAAAAACGTACGCATTCACATGTGAAACTTTCACACACGCATCCATACTACTGAAAACTCACACACATATATGTGAAACGCTCATGTAGACACATGTGAAACGCATTCACACTTGTGGATATAGACTTGTATAAAACACACTGATTTTTTCACACATAGTTAAAGTTTCATGCTGAAGCATGTATGTGAGTGTGCAATGTTACAAAAGAGTGTTTCACACGCGTCTGTATGAGCATTTCATATGTAGGCTATGTGTGAGGTCGTTTCACCTGTATCTGAATGAGAGTTTCATATGTATGCCTGTGTGTGAATGTATTTCATATACGTCTGTATGAGCATTTCATATGTAGGCCTATGTATGAGTCCGTTCCACCTGTTGCTGTATGAGCGTTTCATATGTATGTGTATGTTTTTCATACAAGTCTCCATGCGCGTTTCATATGTATGAATTCGCCCGTTTCATGTGTGTGACGGAGTGCCGTCACTACGGTTGAGTATGTGCTTTGACTGCCATACCAACGAGCCTGGCTCTTTGGCGTCGCGGTCAAAGTCGCATGTTTGGTACCCCGTAGACCCGGGTTCTAGGCCGGGTGGGGTGACTGCTCTCGCCCTTTGCTACAAATGGTATTAGAAGTGGGATGGCTGGCCACGAGGCCATCGGAGGCGTGCCCGGTGTGTGAGCCGTATGAGGGACCCCCAGGTTAGGTTGACCCCGGTGTGAGGGACCCCAGAGATGGGTGAAGCACGGTGTGAGGGACCCCAGAGATGGGTGAAGCACAAGTGAGTGGGGCACCCTGGGATGGGAGAAGTACGGCAGTTGAATGCGTGAGGGATGCCATGGTGCGTGAAGCGCATGGGCGCGCTTCCCAAAGGGGAGGGCAGTGTGACGGAGTGCTGTCACTACAGTTGAGTATGTGCTTTGACTGCCATACCAACGAGCCTGGCTCTTTGGCGTTGCGGTCAAAGTCGCATGTTTGGTACCCTGTAGACCCGGGTTCTAGGCCGGGTGGGGTGACTGCTCTTGCCCTTCGCTACAATGTGTATCTGTATGAAAATTTCCTAAGTATGTGTGTGGAGCTGGCATTACTAGGCAAGGGTGAGGTGGTGCTAATGGGCAGGGCTGGGTTAGTGCTGGGGCCTGGCTGCCTCACTGTGCTTAGCATCATGTCAGGTGGTGTGCTGCCATTTTCTGGTTTTCTGTTTCTTCCTGACCATCTCTTCTCCCTTCCTTTTTTCCTGCCTTCCTTTCTTTCTTTCTTTCTTTAAAAACACATTCACAAAATTCAAAATTACATATGACAACAGTTGACAAGCAGACTCTCTGTGTCTATGTATACTGGCAACTTGTCTCAGTGATTTTGGAGCAAGTTGTCACATGTGACAACTTACCCCAAAATCACTGAGACAAGTTGCCCCAAACTGCCATGTTTGCTAATGTTTGCTATATCTTAAAGTTAGCTTAAAGCAGGACATTAGCAAAAGTATAACAAGACACTTTATTCTCTCCTCTACCAAGTACAAATGTATAATTGTGAAGATTTTTAACTAGAAGAAGATTATTACAAAAAATGTCAAGTTCAGTTTTTTTACTTTAGAATGTGAAAAATGGTAAATCAGTGCTCACCTCACTTAACAATGTGCTTTGCTTTTCCCAGACAGGAAAGGACATCAGACCAAGTAGATGCACAAAACTAGTATTCGACTTTTAAGTAGCGCCTTCTGAGGGTGAAAATATTAACGATGTGACAACTTACCCATGTGACAAGAAGCCCCGGTCTCCCCTAACACATAACCTAAAATTACGACTTTATTCTCATAATATTATGACTTTTTTCTCATAATATTACTACTTTATTCTTGTAATATTACGACATTATTCTCGAAATCTCAGAATTTTTTTTTCCTCAATGTGGCCCTAATACTCCATCGTAATCCCAAATGTATGAGTATAAATTGTGATTTACGAACGTTTTTGACTCTCTACAATGTACTATACCGAGTCTAAGAAATAAGTGGATTTTTTTGTGAACTCAGCACAGAGTGGTTAATCCTTTATATGCTGAAATGCTGTAATATTTGTGTTTTTAATGCTTCTACCAAAGAGGCCAAATGTGTCTTAACCGCTCTTCCAATACCTCAGACGTGTTGGATTCTTGTATATAACGATGTCTTGATGCAAATGGCACGAGTTACTAGACTTTTCCCAAAATATGGAATATTCCTTCACTAGATAGATATGAACCTAAGTGAAGTGGAACAATTTTTGGTAGGTTCCCCCAAAGACCAAGGAAAAATTATTTCACACCCTCAAGTGATGTGGATCTGAATTCATTTTTGTAGTGAAACAAGTTGCAAATACGTTTTTGTGTATTTGTTGCACCACTTCAAACACAGTGAGACCTCCCCTCTTGCTCAGGTGACGTATTTAAGTGGGCCGGCTTGTTAAACAAAATATGGACATTATTTCTTTTAAAAAGGTAAATACATTTTTGTTGCGTTTCTGATGACTAGCGAAAGGGGCGTGGTGAGAATTTACACAGCCTTCTGTTTGGGGATGTTCCAGGCACAATCTACAAATTGAAGCTGTGGGGACTGTCTTGCCTCCACTCGCTCCCTTAATTTCTCACTCTGACCTTACTTAAATGAATCACACTCCCACCTTTACTGTCTAAATTTCCCTCATCCTTTATTACCTTTCTCTTCTGTATTCATTTCTATAAATGATGATATTACAAATGTTAAAATTGTGTCTTGGGTATTATTCTTTATAATATTATACAATTTTCATATTGCCAAATGGTCCTTTACAATACCCTTTCTAAACCAATAGACTAGTTCATAAAACATATACACACATAATACCCACTAAACAAATAAATTAATACATAGCAGTAATGGTTTCACAAAGCCAAAAATGTTTCACAGATCATATGTGTGGTTTTCTTGGATTTGAACTGCAAATGTTCAATACAAGTGAGGTTTGGTGACTGAAAATGACAAGAAGTGAACATTTATTTTGTGTTCAGTTAACCATTTCTTTATAGCTTTGGATTAATACTTTGGATTATTGTCATCCTGGAGCGTCGACATCTGACCACACTTAAGCTTCTTGGCAGAGGATACTAAACTTTGAGCAAAAATGTCCTGGTACATATTGGAGTTCATGACCTCCATATATATATTACGGAGGGTTCCAGGACCAGTAGATGTGAAGCCCCAAACATAATAGACTGTGCAACATGATGTATTTTCACATTACCTCTTTTTATACTCCAAGGGAACAAGACTTCAGAAGCCTCTGTATTATTCCAGAAGCTTGCATTGAACTTCCAAAAAGCAAGTGTCGTTTTGTTGATTTTATTTCAAACATTTAAAGATTGCTTCAAACACTTAAAGATTTGAATATGATCATCATGTTTTCTTACATTTGTAATGAATAAAATTCATTATTTGTGAACAATTTGATTCATCTCTGCACAGTGATCAAGATTACCTTGTAACATTTTTTTTGAAAATGTTTACATGAAAAAATTATCCTATTTGTTTAACTATGGGTATGTATAAAAAATATATATGGTGATATGGCGCTTTTCTATGCCAAAGATGTTATTTGCTGAAGTATCAATAATGAGGGGAAGACTATTTTTGCAAATGTGTATGTGCTGACTTAAAGACATGTAACTTGGCACTTGTGTACATTGAAGGTGTTTTTGTTTCTAATGAGAGGATGTGAGGTAGGGCATAGGAAGTCCCTCCTCTCTGCCACTCAACCTCACTGCATGGCACGGCAGCCTCACTGCTCACACACGCTTGCTGGTTTCCTTCTTTATGCCCAGGTTAAGAGTGCACAGTCCACATTCACTACGATGGCCTGATAGGTGAAGACCAATCAGAATCTCCAGTTTTATTTTTTAGCTGCGTGCCACATGGCTGAAATTATTCCAATGTTGGCAGCGTATTGATGAAGTAATATTGATACACAAAAGCAATCAAATTTGAATTTTAACACTTGACCACTGTGTTTTCATATTTGAAAAATATATGCAGTATGAGCAAGACTTGATTTCACACTAAATTTTATTTATTTTTATTAGTGGCTTTTCCTGAGGTTTTTTTTGGTTTCATTTGCACATATATACATTTATACAGCTGACTAGACAGCAGTACAGTTGAACAGCATAAATCAACACCAGCAATCAAAACCAGAGAAAAAACACAGACACTCATTTTTCATATCTAGTCAGCTTTTCACACAATGCACACAATGCACAATATTGTAAAGATGAAAACAAATAATACAACACAGCATTTAATGTGGCTTAATTACACTTAGTCAATTAAACAAACATACTCAATTATGAAAACAGATTCAGCCAGTGTACAATATGTGTTCAGTGTACAGCACACTTAAATCCCTTTAAAGAGTTATAGCAAGGCACATTATTTGAAAGGTAGATGCATTGTATATTTAATTAACCCTAATTAGATCTGATCTTAGACTAGGTCAGCTCACCTTGGATTGCAGTCAGCTAGAAAAAAAAACTTGAGAGGGAATATATCCAAAAGCAGCACTTGAAAACAACAGTAGAAATGAACTCTAAAAATCACTGGAAGGAGGCTGCTCTATAGGATCTGCTCCACAGGTGGCCATGGAAATGTGGCCACACGGTATCACAGCTCCAGCTTCTCCTCGTACCTGCAAATGCAGGAGGCCCTCTGGCTGTCCAGGTAGGGTTTACAGCCCAGGTGCATGACAGCATCAAACAGCAGGCTCACAGCTGACTCGCAGGCTGAAAGCCAAGCGGGAAAGACACTGTGAGGCTGAGTGCAATGCAAATGGGAGAAAAGGAGCAGAAGACTGTGGAAAATGCCTATTCATTACAATACATTATATTATTGGCATTTAACAGATGTTCTCAACCACAGCAGCTTACATACGTTGTACTTCTGTTATGCATTTATACAGTTGGGTATGTACTGAGGCATTTCTGGGTTAAGTACCTTACTCAAGGTCACATCACCAGTGCCCCAGTGGGGAATCAAACCAGCACCCTGTTGTTTACAAGCCCTGCTCCTTACTACTATGCTACACTGCCGAACGCGATTCCTATCCCCACCAGCCCCAGTTCCTTAACACATGCCACTATTCAGGTCTTACCAACCCGCATTTCAGTTCCGTGAGAACAGGCCACAATGTGTGAATGCTGCAGTTTCACCCATGGGAATCTGATGTTTTCAGACCTGGTCTGCAACATTGCCTTTATGCTCTTTTTGGATTCAAAGTAATAATTTGCATTAAGCCTAAATACTTCAGGAAAGCAGGCTAACAAAGTGCAGCAATGCTGAACTAGTCAACTTCCTTTTGGCTCTTTAATCATTGACAACCAAAAATGTACTCATAAGCATCAAAAACTGACACTGCTCAGAACTCCAACACTAATTTCTTCAATATATACAGGACTCTGGTGCCATGAGTAAATATAATGACACTGGAAGTTTAAAATATTTGGCCCACTAGCACCATTAAATGTAACAACACTGTTATGTTTGGAGAAGTCTACCTGCTACTCTGGCCCCTAGTGTTGGAATACACAACAAGTCAGAACAGCCAAGTCCCTGTCTAACTTCCGCCACAGAGTAAAAATCATCTGTTCACACTGCACCCTGGTTCAAATAACCCCACAGTCTGATCATTCACACTATACCCTAAAATGTAGCTGCTAAACAGAAGCACTGTGTCCTCAAACTCCCTCTTGCACCTACTACGGAATGGTGTATGCTGTGTAATGAGTCCTACTATTGGTTGCAACACTGATGATTTGGTATCATTTTTTTGTATGCGCTCTGGATGAGACTGTCTCCTAAATGACAAAATGAATGTACCCAGTTAGAGCAGCATGTTCAAACCCACAACTGAAGCAAGCCCCAGGGAAGCAGGCAAAACATTAAAGACATTAACTAATTCAGTGATACTGCCAAATAAAGAAAAAAGAAAATGACTATGGACAGAATGAGGATTTTGCGTGGTTTAATTGCTCTGGATAAGAGAATCTGCCGTAGCAATAATTTTTCTGCGACTAATGATGATAACACTCTCAAGCCACAAACAGCTTTCTAACCAGTAATTTAGTCTCACACACAGTGTAAACAAAATGGCACATTAAAAGAGTACACTGAGATGATCTAAAATGAAACGCTGCTGGAAGAATTTGCCCTCTGCTGAGAGCAATAGCACAGCATTTGCCTTGTGTATGTGAAAGGATACCAGCCAGCCATTTGGTGGAATGGTTCTGGCACTGATGACATGATTAGATTTTATTTATTACATTACTGTCACTTAGCAGATGCTCTTATCCAGAACAATTTACATTCAGTAAGTTACAATATTTATCCATTTATACAGCTGGATATTTACTGAGGCAATTGTGGTTAAGTAGCTTGCCCACAGGTACAACAGCAGTGCCCTAGAGGGGAACTGAACCAGCAACATTTCAGTCACAAGCCTAGATCCTTACCACCCTGCCACACTGCTGCCCACTGCCCCATTATTGTCTCTACGTGAGGGAATTAATTTTATCTCCAAGTTCAGCCCTTCACAGTGGTGTAAAAAAAAAAAGTGCTAGTGAGCACATACTGCTGGTGTAGACGTGGGCTCCGGAGCTATCTGCACGGTCCTCCCACATGCTTGGCCTACCTTGGACACTCTGGGACAGGCCCAGAGTCCTCTGCACGTTCCTGCAGATGGTCTCCAGGCAGACCTGGAACTGCTCATCACAGTCGTGCTTGTCGCTGCCACAGGTATCATAGCAGCGATCATGCTGGTTGCAGCACTTGGTCATAGATGGAATGCCAATGTCGAACTGGAAACAGAAAGCAAAGTCATCGTCACCCAGCCTCAATGAAGTGCAAAACCAAGTACGGAGCAAGGATCCAAAGTGACCTTCTATTAAAATAATAGGATGTATAAAACTTTTTAAAGAGACAGTACACCTGATGGAAAGGTAGATGTCATGGTTTGGCAATGCATTAAAGTATGACGCTGGCAAAATTCCCCTATTCCTGATTTTCAAACCATTAAAGAGATACATAAGTTCACAAGGTCATGGTATTACTGTTAAAGTCATACACCTGTCATGTCTAATCTTGGGCAGGCGGAGAGTGTATAATAACTGCTGAAGATGAATCATGTGTTTATGGTCATAGGCTGTCATTTGAAATAATACAATAACAGTAAAGTTGCTCTGTACTCAAGATAATGGTGGCAACTACAGGTATGCGATTGTGCTGCCGTGGTCAATATCACAGTGGGTGCAGTTTTCCCGTTTGAACAGTCTTGCATTTGTTAATATTTTCAATCTGATGATGTGGAAAAAAAATGTTAAATTATGCCTAACAGGTCCATCCACAAGTTCCTTGGTTCATTCTTTCTTTGAACCACCATTCCATGAGAGTATAATTTTCATGTTGTGTCTGTAATATAAGGTACTTTTAGACAAAATATTTTTAACATTAACTGAAATTTAGCTACAGCACCTGATTTTAATGATTCAAAAACAAGTAGCAGTCAGTGCAATAGTTTTTGTTTGTATTTGGGATGTAGTGGTAATTTTGGTACAGTGGTTATTATTTGGTGTGCAGTGGTATTTTAGCACAGTGCTTGTGAATATTTAGGTATGCTGCACAAGATATGTAATGCTTGTATCACTTGTATACACCACCTCCTATTACAAAAATGATTTTTGCCTGTGCTGTTTTTGCAAGTCTAAGTAACCAGATGTGCCCTCACATATGGGTAGGGCATTGCCCCTCACAGATGTGCTTGAAACTTGATACATAGATTACACATTTAAATTAAAGATTCAAACACTTCAGACTGTAAATACAGTGCACTCCACTTATAAGAAGTACTGACATTAGAATCAACTGCATGTAGTGATCAAAAACACAGAATCATTCCTATATTAATGCTGTTTACTCAGTCTGTAAAAATCAGTTCACTGCATGTTCACTGCATGGGTTCACTCATATGTAATATGATATTCAATGAAGCATACATTTAAAAGCTGTTTTAATTTTTAATACATTCTATATCAAATTCATATCTGATGCCAACTACTGAATCACTTTGCACCTAGGATATGTTGAGAAAAAAAATTTAAGCTTAAGTAGCTGGAGGTGTTTAAGTTCTGAGGTGCCAGTCAACACAGACTGGCAGGGCGAATCTTACAGATCAATGCTGCCCTCTTCAGCCTTATGCCAGAGATGTCTCACAAAAGAGACATCGGTAAAACCAGGAGCCAAGTCTGCCCTAAGATCATAAATGAGCATCTTACAGAGCGAAGGAAAATGAAACACACATTTACAGTCTACACAAAGCCAATTATTGTGGAGATAATCAGATACTAATGACAAAATAGTATTTTATTTTTGAATTTAGTTCAGGATATTGACTGCACCTTGGAATGGCTAAAACTGATTCAAATATTTAACATCATATTTTGTTTGTTATTTGTATTTTAAATAGTACCATTTTGAATACATATTTTGTTATAGGTTTGAAGCTTTTAGCTATGAATGTTTCTCAGTTACATATGAGGGAAGACATGTAAAACATATACATCAATTTTATCCACTCATTTGGAAGTCTGCTTTTAAGAATCAACCACTTATAAGAATCAAATCCTCTCAAACGGACATGATTCTTAAAAGTGGAGTGCAGAGTAATCTGGCAGAAATCATAGTTGTTGCCTTTTTTTACCTACCCAGGCATACTTAAATACTGCTCTTGGTGTGCCATAACACACCAATTGTTTTCAGACATGTGGCAATTATACCCTGTTCATGCTAAAGGGTCTGCATTTGTCAACACTCCAGCATTCAGCTAAGCCACCATTTTCCATCATATTGTATTGTGGCAAACCCTTCATGTTTCCAAAAACTGTTTAGTCTTGCTCAGATTTCCATGTCACAGATACATTAGCCAACTTTCAAGAGGGTCATGCCAAAGCTGATCGCATTGCATATTGAATGAAAAATGGGACAAATGCACATGTTTAGCCAAGCACTACAAATGCAACATGTCAATGATGATGATACTGTACTTGAAATCCAAACATTGGCGAGCCGCATCCATTAGGGGGGGGTGGTCTGTAGCCATGGCGAGGAACTGGCTTATAACCTACAGGTGGAAAATAAGATGCAGTCACTGTTTTGCAATCCCTCAGATTTTACCACTGCAACTAAATGAGAGTTAATTAGTATTAATATGACCTTACTATATTATACTACGCTATAAAATGGATTGAGCATTCCTGCATTATTTAGAATAAGTTCCAGTATTGATGTTATTCCATACATTACAAACCCATATACCATTTTTTTCCAATGTAGAAGTGTCCTCTTTTTGAAATTAAAGTGTCTCAGTCAGGTAATGTACACGTTTTAATGACTGTCAATTCTTTGTCTGCTGTATCATTATTTAAAAAAAAAGCTTGTGAAGCAAAGCAAAGTTTATTTTGAATAAACAAGAAACTGCAGTTTTCTTGATGTTATTGTGTTCCAAGAGGCCATCTCATATTAATACAATCAGTTTGGGAGATGAATAATCCCTTTATTCATATATAAACAGAGTTATCATTAGGGGAAACACCCCCTATAAGCCAACCAAAATCTCAAGTATTTTTCAGATGAAATCTCAAGTTCTTTGTTATTAAAGTTATAATAGATATGAAGATTAATCTCTCTTTTGAAATTATAAACTTGTGATCTTATTATAATTAGGCAAGATTTGAGTCTGGTCTGACCTGTAAGTATTCAAGCACACCCTTTCAATAGGCCCAAACATAATGTTTTCATAAAATTAGCAATCTTATTGATTGATGAACTCCATAAATTCACTGCATTATATATTTTCAGCTTAAATATATAAAAACAAACTACCGGTAAAAACACACATCTAGTTGTTGGCTATTAACATGCATAAAACTACTATGGGCCCTATCTTACACCCGGCGCATGGCGGCTGGCGCGGCGGCGCAGTTGTCTTTGCTAGCTTACAGGCAGCGCATTGTCAGTTTTCACGTCATGCGCTCACACCGTCAAAATAGCAGGTGAACATGCGTGGCCGTAGGCGTGGTAATTAACAAAAGAGGTGTGGTCAAGTGCATAGTCTATAAGACGCTATTTTGACAGCACTGAAAATGCGCAGCTGACCAAGCGCCGTTGACCAAGAAAAACCTGGTCGGAAGTCAGTGGCACATTGTTTAATGCTATTTTAAGGGCGCAGTATCAACTTACTCATGTCAGGCTGCGCGATCACACACCCTGCTTCTGTCATACAACAAGCAATAGCACACATCCATGCAAAATATAACAAATTAGATTACAATGGGACACATCGTTTTGGGATAAATGAAGATATGAAGAAATGTATGTCACAATGAGTAGTTATAATATTCAGGTATTCACAGATACGGGAGATTAGAAAAATTAGGTAGGGAGACCTATTTAAAAACTACAACTACGTGCACCATCTGAAAACGCACTGATTTATGTCAACCGCAAGGGGACCCACTCAATTAACATACAGGTGATCTGCAATGCTGCATGTCGAGTCACCCATGTGTTCGCAAATTACCCTGGCTCAAGTCATGACTACTCCATACTGGCCAATTCTGTCATTCCTACAGTCTTCCAGAGGAATCCTCCCCTGGAGGGGTGGCTGTTAGGGGACAATGGCTACCCATTAAAGACATGGCTGATTACACCATACATCATGCCAACAACAGTGCGTGAATTGTCCTTTAATCGCAAACACGCAAAATCACGCACTGTCATAGAAAGAAAAGAACTGAACTGTGTGCAATGTGTTGCATAAATATATAGTCTAATATATAGCTCCTCACCCTCGGACTGGCACCCACCCTCTGTAACTGGGTGCTGAACTTTCTAACAGACAGACCCCAGTCAGTCAGAGTTGGCAGCCGCACATCCAGCACAAGAACTGTGAGCACAGGGACCCCCCCAGGGCTGTGTGCTGAGCCCCCTGCTGTATACGCTCTTCACGCACGACTGTGTGGCCTCCCAGAATTATACCAGCATCATCAAGTTCGCTGACACAACAGTCATTGGACTGATCACTGGTGGGGATGAGACGGCGTACAGGAAGGAGGTGGCAGATCTGGTGGCCTGGTGTCAGGACAACAATCTCTACCTTAACGCGGACAAGACCAAGGAAATGATTGTTGATCCAAGGAAGAGGGGGGAGCTGCACACACCACTGCAAATTGGGGAGACCGAGGTGGAGAGGGTGAAAACCTTCAAATTCCTCGGTGTACACATCAGTGAGGATCTCACCTGGTCTCACAACACCCAGCACACCATCAGGAAGTCCCAGCAACGACTGTACTTTCTGAGAAGGCTGAGGAAATTTGGGATGTCAACCAAAATTCTCAGCAACTTCTACAGGAGTACGATCGAGACTGTCCTTACCAGCTCCATCACTGTTTGGTATGGAAACTGTACTGCTCAGGACAGGAAGGCTCTCCAACGTGTGATTAAAACAGCAGAGTCCATTTCAGGAGCAGCCTTCCCCCCATTGCAGGACACATACCACACCAGGGTCATCAGGAGGGCCCACAACATCATCAGGGACAGTTCACACCCCAGCACAGCCTCTTCGCACTTCTACCCTCAGGCAAGCGCTATAGAAGTATGAAGTCCAGGACATCCAGACTAACAAACAGTTTCTATCCACAGGCAATCAGGCTCGTGAATAGCCGTCTGACACCTGGTCCCTCTCAACCTCTTTGAACCAGGAGTTACTGACTGATACACACATACCTCAAGGAACACCACTCAACTCCTCACACACTACACAACTGTTATTGCTGCTACCCCCCCACCAATGACCATTGACACCCTACAACAATGCACAAGTGCACTTTATGACTGCTGCTCTCTGCCCTTTGCACACACTGCACATGGACCGCAACATTGCACACTACAGTTCTACCTCATTCTACAGTTCTACCTCATTCTTCTTCTTCTCATGTTTCTCCAGTGTTTTATTAGATTTCTTCTTTTTGTTCAGATTTACTTATTTTGTTCAGACTTATTTATTTTGGTAACGAAGGATTAGCAGAGTAAGAATTTCATTGTACGGTGTAACTTGAGTGTTCTGCTGTGCACATGACAATAAAACTCTTGAATCTTGAATCTAAGTAAATTTACTTAAAAACAATACACACAATACATAAAATGTTAGTATTCATTGTTTTTGCATACTAATGGAACTGGTAGTAAGCAGTATTGTACAGTATTGTACATCTGCCTGACATCATAGCGTTTTCGGCATTGCAGGGGTGTTCTGGTGAGGCCAGAAGATGAGGAGACGCTCGTCGCAATGTCTTCCCACGCCTGCTTGACCTCGAGGAGTTTAGGGGGATTTCTTCTATCCCCATATATGATCTGCTCGCGCGCTTGTACTTCTTTGGAAGAAAATCGGTTTGGTCTCCCTGGTAATTGCGCCATTGAAATAGCAGTCCGCCACTGATCAAGCACCTCACTTTTAAAGGGAATGACAGATGACGATCTGATTGGTTCTTTGCATGTCACGCCCAAAACACACCTCTGATTAATTAGGTAGAGTAGTCCAACCCTTTTGGAACAATGCGCCGGCGCTTGGCGCGTTTTTTTCCACCATCAAAATAGCAAAACGCGCCAGACCACACCCACAACGACACGGCTTCACGCCACTGACGATGTGCCTTAGATCATTAAAATAGGGCCCTATGTATTTGTCATCATGTTCTGATGTATCAAGTCATCAAGTTCATGTATCCTATCTGAGGAGATTCTTTTGCCACATACATGAATATAAAGAACAATGGGAAGATACAGGATCCCAATGAAGGGCTTGTTCTATGAAATGGCAAAAACAACACCATGCTTATAATATTCCATCTCCTTATGTACCACCTCTGTAACTCAATGATAAAGACAGACTATAGGCTAGACCAAACATATTGAACAATATAGGCCTACTTTTGATTTTACCTTGTTCGCATGCACAAAATAATATCCTTAAAAAGCATTATATGATTTGATTTCATATTTCCTATTATTTCATATTATCATTTTGCTTGTAGTTTTTCCTGAGTCTACCAATGCTGTGTCCCTGTAAATAAAACCAAAAAAGCCTCTTTAAGGCTATAGGCCAATCCCATATATATGACTCAATGAGTGCAATAGTGGTTAATAGAAAATTAGACTTAATCCTTAACTTTCATTAAGATTTTAATTAATGAAATGTATGACCTTATTAAAAGACTTGATGCAAGACAAATTTAATTCCTAATTTAACAAAATTCATAACGGATACAGCATCAAAATGTTGATTTAACAAATCAGAAACTCACATGCCTTGTTTTAAACCACCATAAATATTTTTTGTTTGAAAGCTTTTCAAGAAATAACACAAACTGTCACACCACTATTTTCCCTCTGTGTGATTAGCTACTCAGAAAGCCATCTTTTGACATATAAAATATAGCATCAGAATACTGAGGAATCTATCACCATCAGTATCAATTTACACACTAAACTCTTAAATTTGCATATAATGTTATTACTCACAGTTGTGTCCAGCAATATATTGATAAACATGTTAACCAGTGGCCCTGGATAGACACAAAGTTTTCATTCCTGCTTCACCATGACTGCAGCACAGTCCCAGCACAAGGGCACACATATCTTAAGATGGAAGCAATTTATTGGCTCCAAACAAAAGGTAACACAACAAGAAGATGTATGTTTATTGGTTCAGACTATTGTTATTTTTCAACTTATTCCTCTTTTTTCACATTTCAAAATAAAAGTGGGTATGGGCTTACAATGTACTTGGGCTGATTGAAGGTGTTTCCCCTAATGGGGGCGTTATGACACTCATGGTTCAGTTTGATACACAATACTGGCTGCACAGTTCAAAACTGTCACCATATTTTCATCAAAAACTGAATGGAAACAAATTTTGAATGAACAAGATTCCTTGCCTATTCCTGTGATATGAAAACATTGTTTTGCACATTTTTTCTTTATTGTTGTATGGAATCTCTTGATATAAAGATTTCTAAAGTAAATGACAAACTCAGCCTTTGAAATGTAGATGTCCACATTCAGACAGTGCTTTCCAGTGCAAGCTATCAAGTATGGCTACACAGATTGAAAAAGGATACTTGTTTTTCGCACCCCCTACTGTTCACACGATGTAATTAAAAGCGAAGAGTGCATTTATTCTGCAGTGATAAACAGGCATTACAAGTATAACAGTATAATTACAAGAACCACATTACAGATGATACCACCAACCATTAATAATCATTAATATGTATGGAATATAATAAATAACTGGGTACTTTTTTCATCTTACCATCTATGGAGCATGAGGATTTTAAAAATGTTATGTCCCATGATCCAATCCAGGACAGAGGCAAAAGATACCTGCCCAATTTGTGGAGATCCTTTAGTTAAAAGGTGTACTGTACATAGTATAATTGACAATTAATACCATTCAACACTCTTTCACCTTACAGTTGAATCCACATTTATGCAGACCCATGACTAAACAGGAAGAAAAAAGACAGCAGAAAACAAAAAAGAAAAATCGAAGAATTATTAAATACATTCTCCCTCATAAAAAATCGTAATCACAACGCAAAGTCATATTGTTCAAAATCAATGCATTTTCTAAAAGAAAACACAACGGTCATATATAAACTATAAAAATAAATCAGTTAAAGGTGTGAATTAAATACAATTCAACAAATAAATAATTTAATGAAGACCATTGGTCCATTCCAGTGTCAAAGAGGGCGATTATTTAACACAACACTGGATTGGTTACTATCAAACTAAACTATCTTAGAATGGGATGAAAATGCAGATGTGCCAAAATTAACATCCTTTTACACTTAACAAAGAGCAAAAACACTCTCTAGCTGTATCCAGGAATAGCACACATAATCATGGGTAAGATCAGAAGGAAAAGACGGCAGGAAAATTGCAATTATCCTCAATTAAAAAAAGCAATAAAAGTATTAACAAAATAGTGAATCTTTCCATAGTGAAAATGTCCAGAATTAAGAAATAATACAGTCACTGCTACAGTGGCAAGGCTGCAGTTAATGAGGCACAGGTTCATCTTGTTACCATAGGTTCTGGTGGTAATAGTAAATCCAGACAACAACTGGAGTTCTCTTGGGCAGCAGCCAAAGGTAACAAATTCGATTCCCTAGTGGGACGCTGCTGATGTTCCCAAAGATAAGGTACCAGTGTTACTTTTAGCAGATTTTTAGATTTAGTTTTAGTCTTAGTCTTTTGATTAAAATACATGTTAGTCTTTGTCACGTTTTAGTCATTTATCCCTCTAGTTTTATTCTAGTTTTAGTTGGCTAAAATCCTGGACATTTAGTCTAGTTTTAGTCACATCTTTTTAAGTCTGTCTTAAGTTTGTCTTGTTTTATTTGTTTCTGTTTTATTTGGTACATTACATTACATTATTGGCATTTAGCAGACGCTCTTACCCAGAGCGACTTACATCAGTTACAGTTTTGTTTTTTTAACCATGTTATCCATTTATACAGATAGATATTTACTGAGGCAATTGTGGCTTAAGTACCTTGCCCAAGGGTACAGCAGCAGTGGCCCAGTGGGGAATCAAACCAGCAGCCCTTCAGTTACAAGTCCTGCTCCTTAACCACTATGCAACACTGCTGCCCTTACATCATTACAAAGCTTAACCTTTCACTGAACACACACAGATGGACTGAGACAATATTCCCATCATATAACTGCTAAGCCAACAAACCAAAAAACATCACTACTGTCAGATTCTATCCTAAGGGTCAAGGACTCCCAGCTGGGTATTTGTTGTATTCCGAAACCACCAGCAAACCTAAAGGCCTTGTTTATTAGTTGACAGGTTGAATCAGCCACACTAGTATTAGAATGGAATGATTGGGTCAGCTGTTAAATGAATTAATGAAAAAAATGCAGGGAAAACAGAGCAGACATATCAACTAGTATTCTAATTTAAAAGCTTATCCAAGTATGTACAGTTCAATTCCAATCAATTCAACTTAAATTACATCTTGAGGGCAATTCCTGACTAGCTAATATTATTTTGCCTTCATAACAAGAGAATATCAACTTTAGGTTTTGTGAGAAGATTAGTATGTTGCTATAATATACTACAGTTAGGTCTGTAAGTATTTGGACAGTGACACAATTTTCATGATTTGGCTCTGTACGCTACCACAATGGATTTGAAGCAATCAAGATGTGATTGAACTGCAGACTTTCAGCTTTAATTCAAGGGGTTTAACAAAAATATCACATAAACCATTAAGAATTACAGTCATTTTTATACATAGTCCCCTCATTTTCAGGGACTCAAAAGTAATTGGACAATTGACAGAAGCTGTTTCATGGCCAGGTGTGGGCTCTTCCCTCGTTATTTCATTAACAATTAAGCAGTTAAAAGGCCTGGAGTTGATTCCAAATGTGGAATTTGCATTTGGAAGCTGTTGCTGTGAACTCTCAATATGAGGTCCAAAGAGCTGTCAATGCAAATAAAGCAGGTCAAAGCAAGCCATCATTAGGCTGAAAAAAAAAACAAAACAAACCCATCAGAGAGATAGCAGAAACATTAGGAGTGGCCAGATCAACACTTTGGTACATTCTTAAAAGGAAGGAACGCACTGTTGAGCTCAGCAGCACCAAAAGGCAGACAACTGTAGTGGATGATCACAAAATTCTTTCCTTGGTGAAGAAAAATCCCTTCACAACATCTAACCAAGTCAAGAATACTCTCCAGGAGGTAGGTGTATCATTGTCAAAGTCTACAATCAAGAGAAGACTTCATGAAAGTAAATACAGAGGGTTTACCACAAGGGCAAACCACTGGTAAGCCTCAAGAATAGGAAGGCCAGATTAGACTTTGCCAGAAAACATATAAAAAAGCCTGCCCCGTTCTGGAACAATATTCTTTGGACAGATGAAGCTAAGATCAACCTGCACCAGAATGATGGGAAGAGAAGAGTATGGAGAAGGGAAGGAACATCTCATGATCCAAAGCATACCACATCATCTGTGAAACATGGTGGAGGCATTGTTATGGCATGGGCATGTATGGCTGTCAATGGAACTGGGTCACTAGTGTTTATTGATGATATGACTGCTGACAGAAGCAGCAGGATGAATTCTGAAGTGTATAGGGCTATCCTATCTGCTCAGATTCAGCCAAATGCTGCAAAACTGATAGGACGGTGCTTCACAGTACATACGGACAATGACCCAAAACATACTGCAAAAGCAACCAAAGACCTTTTCAAGGCAAAGAAGTGTAATATTCTTCAATGGCTGAGTCAGTCACCTGACCTCAACCCAATTGAACATGCATTTCACTTGCTGAAGACAAAACTGAAGGCAGAAAGACCCACAAACAAGCAGCAACTTAGGACAGCTGCTGTAAAGGCCTGGCAAAGCATCACTAGGGAGGAAACCCAGAATTTGGTGATGTCCATGGGTTCCAGACTTCAGACAGCTATTCAGTGCAAAGGAATTCCAACCAAGTATTAAGAATGATCATTTTATTTATGATTATGTTAGTTTGTCCAATTACTTCTGAGCCCCAGAAAATGGGGGGACTATATATAAAAAGAGCGGTAATTCTTAACAGTTTATATGATACTTTTGTTAAACCCCTTGAATTAAAGCTGAAAGTCTGCACTTCAATCACATCTTGATTGCTGCATTTCATCCATTGTGGTGGTGTACAGAGCCAAAATCATGAAAATTTTGTCACTGTCCAAAAACTTATGGACCTAATTGTATATTGCACCTAGCCTCTAAAGCTAACAGATGAATTGGCCTGCAAAATGAAACATTTAGCTACAGTAAACTTTCTGTAGCATAGGTACAGCACTCTCTCTCCATACTCACTTAAAATGAATATATTTAGCAACAAGCTAGACTGAAAGAAAGGAAGTTAAGCCAGTGAGGAAGGCATGTCATTTGGATTGTTTGCTAGCTAACTATAAAATAATTTCTCTCCACACTCACTGAAGGCTGAGCACTGCGTATCCCCGTCCCATATTGTACTGTCAAAATGATCGCGTTGTACTTTCCTTACCTCTTCCATAACCGTTTCAACCCTACATGAGCTTGCAATATTTGTAAATATTGACATAAGATAACGCTAGAAAATAGTGTCTGAGCACCACATACACTCTAACTTTTCCATTCAATATGACCTAGCTAACTGAGCTGGGAAGAACAGCATTAGGGAAGAACATTAAGAATGATTTACGTTTTGCAAGGCACGCATGTGTATGATTGAACAAAACAGATATCATGCAAAAGCTTCATGGTGAACTGAACGTCTTTCAGTCCATCACTGAATTTTTGCCTCGATTTTGTAGGTGAAAGTGAAAATGTGTTTAGTTATAGTTATCATTTTAAATGGTGTATCGTCTAGTTTACCGTCACGACTTCGTCATAGGTCGCTGTCAAATAGTTTTCGTCATCGTTTTCGTTGACGAAATTAGAGCTGAAAGGTACTTCACCTGAAATGCGTTATTAAATGGATAAATTGACAGCGATAGCACTCACAAAGCTTTGTAGCAAAATGTTACGGCACACTAATGTAACAAATTCAATATTACATATTCACACTATCATCGCTACTTTACCCGACTATCCGTATCCCTGTCCGATGTCAAATTGCGCTTGAGAATAGGAGGCGTTTCTGTTCCAGAGGACAATATCCTTTCTACAGATCAACACCCAGCTCAGACTAGACCCTGCTACACAGGCGTACATTTAGGTAGGGATGGTAGGGACAGCGGTGGAAAACCCCGGCTTCAGAAAGTAAAGGTCATGCCATGTATGTGTTCCACCCATGCACTACACCAGCTGAATTTAATTAGCACAACTCTTCAGCCAGGTAGAGGAGCTAATTAGTGAAATCACCTTGTTTAGTGAATGGCTAGAACAAATGCATGGTAGGACTTTAATTTTCTGAAGCTGGGGTTTCCACCTCTGTCCCTACCATCCCTACCTAAATCTACGCCTATGCCCTGCTATAGCCTGTGTCTGAACAGGCGCCATAGTTGATTGATTGACCTTTTCCATTTAACGTTACTGTTACAAACACCCTAACATCAAAGAAATCCTACGTAATTGCCCCACACCACATAGTTTTAAAATCACTGCACCACAGTTCGCTGAACTGCTACACAGTAGCATGATGTGGATATCATACAGCCTGTCGATTCCATATTTGCATTTATAAATGCAGGCCATTTATGAGTTTGGTAACTGCGCATGTGTCTGAAACAATAATCTCCAGGCATTTTAGTCAGAAAACGGTATTATTATGGGATTTGCCTATTATTAGGCGGACAGTGTAAAGAATATACATACTTACTTGCGTATTGCAAAACATACATTTAACACCGAATGACAGCCTGCCTAACTTGAGACTTTTACCGTCTAAACGTTATTTCAATTCTTACACATTCAAAACTATTTTACTCAGCGGCAGGGTACATTTAATAGGAGTATGGCCATGTTCATCGCTTGTATTGCCGTCAATAGCGCCATTTGCGTCATATTCTTTAAGTATAGCCTTTAGTTGTCGACTGTCAAGGCATCTGACTTATCATGTAAAACAAATTATATAATTGTATTTTCCGGATGCGTTAACAGGCGATCCTTAGTCTACCTGTCTACTGACGAGTCAGCTTGTGTCAAGGGGATAAAATGCTAACCGTTTTCGATCGCTACGTAAAGGTACACTTTACGTAGCGATCTGGGAAGCTGCCGTAGCACCGGTTGGCGACACTAAGAAAAAGTATTTTCAGAAAATCGCATATTGCAGACTGAACTGACGCGCGTCAAACGGATGAACCCCCACCTGCAACTATGACGTAAGCATTAGACTCATGTAAACGTCCTATGACAACAGGCAAAGACATCGCAGAAAGTGCGATAGCGGTAGCCTTCTATCATATGTTGTCACTTTTATGAACGGGAGAATGACAAAGAACCAACAATAAAGACATGTTCCTACCGTCGCTGCATTTATAATGACACAATCCATCTTCTCCTCCAAATAAATCAAGCGCCGCGTTGAGATATGTGTCTATTTTATGAATCCCATTCCGGATAGTTTTCAAAGTCATGCGCCAGTCCGGAGTTTCGTGCTCACGGTCTTGCTTGCAAGAGCACACACGACTCACAAATCCAAAGGAAAACAGTACGATGAAAATGGAGATGAAAAAGTAGTGCATAGTCCTCCTGATACTGCCTTAGTTGGCTAAACCTATCAATTAGAAACGTCACTAACGTGACGGAAAAGGTTGACGGAACCTTCTATTTAACTAATTGTGCATAGTTTCTTTTTTTTTATATTTCATCGAACTCTCTTTAATCCATTCGACTGTAAAGTGAGTCACCACTCATGTATACTCATGTGTACACACGGTTACGATACGTTACGACATTCCAATCTTTCTTGTTCCGGGTTATTTTAATTCACGTGACTGGAAACCAGCCTGTAAATACGTAATGCTACAGTACACGCGTTCTATGTTGACATGGGCATGAGGTCATTTTGTGTGCAAAGAACAAGTTGACCGGTTTGTGCGGTAGCCGGCTTGATACGTTTTCAAAACGGATCAAGTATAAATTGCGCGACTAAACGGCTTCTTGAAACAACTCATGTTCTGATTTCATTCGACCATAATTCGGTAAAATATAAGATTAAAAAGCCAAAACTTTTGACAAGATTTATGGCCACCTGCAACAGAACGTCTGTTTAGGCCTTACGATTGTTTTCCAAAAGACATTCAGAGATTAGCGACGTTATTGCATTATTAGAGAGTCCAGTACAAGAAGTGCAGGGCGACTTTTTTGGTAGTTTTTTCTTGTTACTTTACTACTTTTTAATTAACCCCCTTTTTCTTGTCTTCACATACGAAGATTCCAAATGTATTCATTTTTGCGTAGAACTACAACTGTATGTGCTCTCACGTAAAAGTGTACATTGTGCAAATGCCTCATTTATCAGTCATTTGTGTGAAACATACTGTACATACTCGCATTCAGGCAGTATTCCGGAAAAAGGGTACAAGGTATAAACTCTAGATCTAGGTGTGTACGCTATAAAGGTATAAACTCTAGATCCAGGTGCATAAAGTACAAAGGTATACTCTTTAGATGCAGTGTGTAAATTATGCTCTAGATCCAACCATTACTGGGATCACTGGTTTGATTATTTTTGTCTCAACTAATTCTGTCCTGCATTTCAGCTACATATAGCCTGCATGAACTTAAAGGAAGTGACATCATAAAAGCCTTGATGTTCCTGTAAAGGTGCCTACCTGCTCTGTTGCAGCAGTATATATGAGACTCTCCTGACTGCACCCACTCCTATATGATGGGGTTTTTAAAAAAAGATGTTAAGATGCATTGCCAAAGATGACAGAAACATTTATATTTACTGTAATTGAGTAATAGAGTAACATCACTATTAAATCAAGATCAGTTGACAAACATCTTGTCCACTTTACAACAAACTTTTTTTTTTTTTTTTTTACCAGTTTGGCTATTTATATGAGCTATTTTAGGAAAATGCAAATGTGCAAATGTCGGGAGTGGACAGAATGCCCAACCCCACCCCAACCGGTTCATTCCCTACTAGGGATCTGCGCGCCACAAAGACACCAGGACAAGGTGAGTAGGAACGGCACGCTCTTTATTTCACTAATTTTAAAAAAATACACAATTTCATAAAAATTTAGAGATGCTGTTACGTTTCCCACCCGCAGCTGTTCTCCTACCCCCGCCCTGCTACCCACTCTCATCCTCCCCTCCGTGGACCCAGGTGAGCAGGTACACAACCCCACACAAAAACCCATACACCACACAATATCCTTCTACACTTGTGCCCCATTGCCAAACACTCCGTGATCTGGCACCCCCGCCGCCCGGGCACGGGGAAAAAGAGGACCGCTCTTTTCTCTGCCAGGGGAAGTCCTACCGCCGAGGGGGAGGCTCCACACACGCACACTGTCAAATAAACTGCTGTACTGCTCCCCCTCAAATTATCCTCCCTCTGGATCACAGGGTTACAAACAAGCTAACTTTTTTTTTTCTCTAGACTTGTGACATACTGAACATTAATGTGCTACCTTAGCACTCCCACCTTAAGGCATCATACCCATAAACATAACATTTGCTAACTTAAACTGACAGTCCAGTAATCAACAGCTTAACTCTTTTTTTTCTTTCAGTATGAACAATAACATTTCTAATTCCTCTTAACTTTTCATACTATTTAGGACAAACCATACAGCTCTCCTGGATGACAGATGCTGGTCCTTTCAGTGTCTTGTCCTCGTCCAACTTTAACAGAACTTGATCTCCCGGTTGTAACAGTGGCAAGTCCTTTACTCCATGTCTCCTGTTGAAGTAAAATGCCTGTTGTTGCTTAGCCCCTGCATCTCTGCGTCTTCCTTCTCAATCTGCGCGTACCTGGTTTCCGCATCTGTCAGTCTCCTGGAACAGTACGCAACAGGCTTCCAGCTTTCACCACGCAACTGTAAAAGGATGCCCCCTATCCCGTAACTGCTCACGTCTGCTGAAACAGCTGTCTGTCTTTGTGTGTCATAGTAAGCCAAGACAGGTGAGGTGATAAGGGCTTCTTTGAGTCATTGAAACGCTTGTCGCTGTGGCTGATCCCATGTCCAGGCGGTTTCTCCCTTTAGCAGATCATACAGGGGACCTGCTGCTGTTGCCAAGTCTGGTATATATTTACTCATGTAATTAATCATGCCCAGTGTGCGCTTTAGCTCGTGGACATTTGTGGGCTCCTGTAGCTCACTGATGGCATTCACTTTACCTGGGTCTGCTCTCACTCCACTGGCGTCCACTATGTGGCCCAGGAACCGCAGCTCTGTCTGTCTGAACACACACTTCTCCTTGTTGAGTTTGAGACCAGGGGTTAAAGTGGGATTTGGCAGGGTTGAGTGCAGGGGTTAAAGTGGGATTTTGCAGGTGGGGGAACTCTAAGATCCTGGCCCCAGGAGGGGGGGCATTGGTGTTTAGGTTTTGTCAATGTTGTTGTCGGGGGGGTTAGGTTTTGTGTGGCTCTCTTCTCTGTATTCCACCTCTCTGTCCCCCTGCACTCTGTCTTCCTCCATTCTCTCCTGCTTGCTGCCTTCCTCTTTACCCATCTCTTCCTCATGGTGCTGTTTTAAATTGGGCTTCTTTGTCAGAAAGATATCTAAAGTATTCTGTTTTGTGCCCTGCTCTGTGCTGCTTGTTTTCTGTGGGGATAGGCATTGTTAAATTAGACCATTATCAATGTGTTGTTAGTTTACTGTAAGGTAGGTGTGGAGCTTTCATATTAATATGCATTGCTGAATGAATAATAAATCCTAAGAACATTATCTAGAGGATCAAAATACATAGGTCTACGGTATGAGGCATGATAATTAAGCTAAGGTTATTTGTAACCTTAGCTAGCTATAAAAATAAAAGAAAAATGCTTGAGAGTAACACCATTACAAGCTAAGGTCATTATACACTTATATTCATTTCCAGATTTAGCTTTGAAATGTTTTGTAGGCCTACTATTATTGATACCGTCACCTACATTAGCTGTTTTTTAATTAATGGCGTTGTGTGAAACGTTAGCTAGCCTACTAATAGAAATAGCCTAGCCTTCATCATGGCCAGAGTACGCATATTTAACATGTTTCATACAATTGCTTTTACTCCAGACGCTGTACCAGGTTACTGTTTTGAATGTTTCTTACAGATAATGGCATAACGATCATTGCTTTGTCTTACCGAATGGTATGCTGCCAGTTCACACACAAGCCACCTGCTGTTGCCAACGTGCATAAATTCCAGTTGCTGCTGTCAGTGGAAGTGCTGATGATGCAAGGGGCTGCGCTCACGCCCTCTCTCACAACTCACACACAGCGGACAATAAATAACAATTCTAAACTGAATTAAGCATGCACTTGTCTCGGAGGAGAAGTTCTCAACCACTGATTTTTTTATCCAGTTGTATTTAGCTTCAATTTTTTTTTTTTTTTGTGTGTTGAGTGTGGGGGCAGGGCCGTGGGGTGACATTACTTTCTGATTTGTTGAGTGAGTATCTCGATGGCATCAACTGGAAGGAATGCCAGGCTGCAGCACATGAAAAATTAGCTGGCACTCGCTGGTGAAAGCACGCTCTCTCGTGTATGTTTTTCTTTGATATGAAGTATCCATCAAATTTAGCTAGGACCGTTTCATAGTCGTGCTCTTTCTCCCCTCTTCCAAAGGTGAACGACTTGAAAATAGGCGAAGATAAGTGTGCTAACCTGGACCTCTCCATCTTCGTTACCCAACTTAGCAGCTGACCTGTACCGTCTGAATCTCTGTCTCCATGCAGGCCAGTCTCTGCATGTTTTCTGGCAAGTTTTCTGGCAGGCTAAACTTAGCCATAGCGTCGGGTGTCTCACTCGACAAAACTAAGGCTGTGCGTAGTTACTGTCAGGCTGAGTTTAGTAATCACCGGAGTACATCCAGCTTATGATATCACATGCAAGCCAAGCACACATCTAACACCAACAGTGTTAGCCCTGGTAATATGCAACAGACCACGCTCGACAGTGTTTGGCGGAAAACAATGGATGCGTCAACCTCCAGCAAATTAACGGTAGCAATTGCTAAATGGATAGCCACAGCATGCAAGCCAATTTACATAATGGAGGACGAAGGTCTGCACGACATAATTCGGATCACGTCCAACAATTCAACTTATAAGTTGCTCTCGAGAGCCAGTCGTCACTAGGATACACAAGCTGTATGAAACGGAGAGGGCAAAACTAGCTAAGGAGTTGGAGCTCACAGCAACGGTCGCACTTACTGGTGACGACTGGAAATCACTCGGGAATGATAGCTACCTCGGGGTCACAGCCCATTGTATTGATGAACAGTGGAAACTGCATTCACATGCTTTGACCGTCATGAAAACAGAGGAGAGACATCATGCTGAGGCGTGCACCGAACATTTTATGGATGTAGCAAAGCAGTGGAACATTGAAAATAAAGTAAGCACACTCAGCACAGATAGTGCACGAAACATAATTGCAGCTGCGAGACAGCTGCCATTCGAACACTTGCCATGCACCGCGCACAGCATTCAACGTTCTGTCACAGTGTCTGTGCAGAATAGTGCATTTGACAGTGCACTTTCCAAATGCCGAAAGGTGGTGGGGCACTTCAAGCACAGTCCACCAAGTACCGCAGAACTTGAGAAACAGCAAGTCGCACATGGGCTGAAGAGTCACTCATACAAGAAGTGCTGACTAGATGGAACTCCACTCTGGAGATGGTGAAGTGTGTGCAAAGAAACTGACAACCACTAACAGATGCACTAGCCTGACAGAAAACCAACGTCACCATGCCAACAAAGGCTGAGCTGGAGAAACTGCAGAAGCTGGAGACATTGCTGGAACCCTGCAGGTAACCCTCTCCTTCTCCCTCTCTCTCTGGCTGCTAACACAGGTGAAGCTCATTACTTTCAGAGGCATTGTCAATGCTGATAGGCTACACAGTGCTAATGTATGCTAATGTAGATTAACTTGTGCCAGTGCTTTCAGCTGAGATAAAGGCCAGTTATAGTTGAGTATGACTGCCTCTATTTAATCCTCACATCCATCTAACTAATATTCAGTATTGCTTTTTGTGTGTGAGTGAATATAAATGTGAATAAGTCCCTCACAATTTAATTGATTTTGAATTGTCTTTTGCAGATACTTTACTGAACTCCTTGGAGGAGAGAAGTTTGTTTCATGTTCAGTGGTGCTGCCCGCTTTATGCCATCTGTCTCGGGTGATGGACAGTTCAGAGGATGACCCAGCCTACATACTCAAGTTCAAGCAGACCTTTACCATGGACAAGGAGGAAAGCAAGGACAAAATAAACAGTACATGGCTGAAAATTTCCACAGCACTTGACCCTAGGTTTATGGACCTCAAGTGCCTGCACAGAGCTGAGAGAGCTGAGGTGTGGGCATTGATCGCTGGCATTCTTAAGGAAGAGATGCTTGCACAGCAACCAGTGCAAGCAGCAACATCTGAGCCTCCACAGAAGAAAGCAGCTCTCTTAGTTGCTTCAGAGTCTGAATCTGATGAGGAGGAGGATTGTATTGAGAAATGTCTGGAGCGCTACAAAGCAGAGCCTGTCATCAGCATGGAGGATTGTCCCCTACAGTGGTGGTCCAAACATGCTGGGGCACACAACAAGCTAGCCTGCCTTGCTTGCAAGTACTTGGCAACACCTGCCACATCAGTGCCTTGTGAGAGGTTTTTTCCCTCTCTGCGCACATTGTGCAGAAGAAGCAAACTGCCTTGTCATCTGGAAATGTGACCAGACTTGTGTGTCTAAGCAACTGGCTTGGTTCAACAAAATAGAAATAGTGTAAAATTGTGTATTATTCAAAATAATCCAAAAGGCCAACCTGCTGTTGCTGTTGAGAAATTAACTGGTCTAACTGGACTAACAGCTTGATTTTTAATTGTGTTCTATCTACAAAATACTGTTTTTGGAGTAGGTTTTTGTATGGACTTATGAAAAGTTTTTCAGTGAGATTTATTGGCTATGATTTAGCAATACATGGACACAGTATTATGAGACTACATGTCAAATTCGTGTTATCTATTTTACAATCTAAGCCCAATTTTGTGTTTTTTATGTTCAATATTGCACAGCCCTAGTGTGTGAGTAAATAAAACTCCCTCACAATTGAAGTTTTTTTGAATTTTCTCTTGTTCCAGTTACCTGCACTTGTTAAGTACATTTGTATGAAGCATATTGTGTCCACTCTTCTTAATATAACCTCATTGCACTTAAAAATCTGTCATTGGGGTAAAATTTCAACAGATTAAAAAATGAAATAAATTTTAACTACACAAAGTCATGTGATTAATCATGATTACATTTTTTAATCGCTTGACAGCCCTAATATATATATATATGTATATATATATATATATATATATATGTATACATACATACATACATGAGTATGAGGGTATATGACTGTGAAAATGTAGGCTATGTATGTGTGTGGTTGAGTATGTATATATGCGTGTGCTGAGTATGTATGTATGTGTGTGGGTAAAGTATGCATACTGGAAGGCACTGTACTTTGACCGGAAGTTGCTACCTTAGATATTGAAACGTAGATGCCGCATTTGCGTTTTGACGTGTGTCTGCGTGGTCGCCATATTGGAGCGGTCAAGATCCGCTAGTAAACAAATACAATGTGTATTGAGAGATGCAGACCTCTCTACAAAATCGACTGTAACTCGCTTAATTCTGAACCGATTTTCATGAAATTTGGTTTGTTATAAACATGAGAAATTGAACATGATACTGGTTACTTATTGGAATTAAATTCAGTTAAATTCAGGGGCGGATCTACACTCAAAAGAAGTGTTTTCAGTGGCTGTTCATTTTACTGAAGAAAATTACGCTAATACAACACAAATACATTGATTTTTCTCTCTGAACGTGAATGTTTAGTGTTTTATTAACTTCAAGAGATTAGACTTAATGTAGCAGATTATATGTTTATGTATTAATAAACATATAATATATTAATGATTATATATCAATGCCGGAACAGGATCCAGGACCTCCCAGATTGGGACCGGCACCTATTTGATTGGATATTTAATGTTATCTGTTCTGTCATTTATTTCCCATTAGCCTTATTCGCATTCCATTTACGTCACGCTGAGGGTGGGAGCAGCATAACTCTTCAGTCAGCATGTATGGCAAAGTGGACCAAAAGTTTGACGTGTGTCTGTATATACCTTTTGAAGAAATCAGAAAATGGCAAAGACCCCAAGAAGAATTCAAAAAAGAGATACAGTAGCTGGATTTATAGTTATATCCACTAATAAATGTGTAGAAAAGGGCCACATGTCTTTGTCTTAGTCTGCACACCACCCCCACCTCTCACAGGCACTTGTTTACAGCTCAGTTGAAACCTGTCCAAACCAGTCCTGCTGCTCCCCTTATCAGCAGGGCCCGCTGCAGGTAACCCGAGGCACAGGCACACCCCCAAGGACGGCCCCCAGGTCACCATTTGCCCTCTGACCTGTCCGTATCCTTTGGCCACCAATAAGAACCCCAACAGAGCCAAGGATACGGGACAATATAAAGGTTATGGTGACCTCCCCCACCTCAGTATTGCACCACTACCTGTGGGGTGAAGAACTGAGGAGACCAAACCCTTGGGGACAGACTATTGTGTTGTTATTGTGTGCATCTGTGCCTAAGAAACCACACACACATCCACACATTCCACACATACCCCCTGAAATCCTCAATAAAATTCTGAACCCAGAACCTGACTCCTGTGTCCTGACCGACACCCCACTGTGACAACAACATTAGCCTGAACCTAGTTTACGAATGAAACTGCCCCCTCAGTTTCAGAATGAATGGCCTGGCGGACTTAACGCTAGCTAGTTAACTAACATTAAGTTGCTAGCTAGCTAGCAAGCAAACGGTACTTAAGATTAGAAGTCAATACCTCGGCTTACAGTACGAATGTTAAAATTAACTATTTGTTCAGAAGAGACATGATGAATTTGTATTGGTTTGATAGTTAGCTAGCTAGCAAAGTGCGTGAAAGCCAAATTAACTAGCTAGCTAATTGCACATTCAGCTGAAAAATACAAATATCACCTTACAAACACAAATCTAGCTAGCTAGCTACAATACAAACAAAACCATAAACTTAACTAGCTAGCTACTATCACATACAAATATCCCCTTGCAAACAAACACAAACACATAGCTAGCTACAAAAAAATAATGTAGAAAGCTAGGTAGCTTGCTAGCTAATTTGGCTTTGTATGCACTTTGCTCAACTGTCATATTACTAATAGCTAGTTAGCTATCAAACTAAGGGTGTACTCACACTATGCGATCTGTACCGTGCCCGAGCACGTTTGACCCCCAAAGTCCAGTTTGTTTGACTAGTGTGATCGCTCCGTACCATGCCCCGGCCCGCTTGAAGAGGTGAGCTCGGGCACGGTTCAGTTGGACTCGGGCACGGTACACATCTAGTGTGATCACTAACCGTGCCTGAGCACGGAACTCGAACATGACGCCAATGTTGCAACTGTCCCATTTGACAAATATATCTGTTATAGCAACAGTTAGCCAGATATCTGTTAGTTACACACGCAGTCATAATAAATCCTTTAAACCATCATTTGATTAGCTAGCTGACTTCCTTAAATATAACAAGCTGGCTACCTCCAAAATGATCTTTGATTGGTTAGTTCTGTAGATCTATACCTAAAAATAACTGTGGATCCCCACATTAGCTTGATTACTAGCAAGCGAAATAAAACTAACCATACTTCACATGGCGATGTAAGCATTGCTGTTGTCAGGGGCTTAAGGCCCGTCCACATTATAAAGGAATTTGCTTGTCACCCATCGCTTTGTAGCTGACAGTTGATCGCTAGTGGATGTTCCAGGCTCTCGTTGCCTAGGGCTGAATCCGAATACTCAGTATGCACTAACACTGGTTAAGAACATACTACCCGACCGTTACTGTAGTACGTTCTATGGATATGTGAGCGAGTAGCAAGGACACAATTCGGACGTACTCCGAAAAAAAAAAAAAATCAGTCTGCTTTACTTAGCTGACTGTCAAACCTGAGGTAAAACGAAAAGCTAATGTTACGTAACAAGCTAATTGATTTGTTAGCTTAATCAAGTTGACTACACCTCCAATGACCTTATAAGCATTTAGGATATTGATACAGTTACAGTTTTATCACTTCTGACATAACGAGTAAAACAACAAAAGGGTTAAACAACCAGGAACCGATCAGTTTGCAGAGTGTCAGCCAGTAACTAGAATATTTCACATTTTTAATAATAATTATTAGTAAATCAATTTCAGTGTAGTTATTCAGTTGTCCTTTTCACATCAGAAATCATTGGGGAATTCTTCTTCTTCAGGTATTCGGGCTCCAGCTGACTTATGGGTGTAATGAAACAGACTGGGATCCAGATGCGGTTAAGGGCTTTAATCACAGAATCCAAAAACGTGGTCAGGGACAAAACAGGTCAGCAACAGGAAGCAGTAGTACACCAATCCAAAATCCAAAAAAACATAAGCAAGGTCCAATGAACAGGCAAGAGGTCAAAACACAGGAATAGCACGGTCAAATGGCAGAGAGCAGGCTTGGTAAAGTCACAGGGAAACAATACTGAACTGAGTCCTTAAATAGCCAGGGATTGATTGGGGAATGGGTTACAGGTGTGCTTGATGAGTAGGAACGGCTGAGCCAGGCTGAACTTGGCGTGGCTGAGCTGGCTGACTGGGAGTGGGTGTGACAATGGGATAGCACAGTGGACTAAGTTTGCATACTTCAAAATTTCAACGGATGTAGTTGGTCATCCGGGTACCGTTTGACTACTATTAAATGCCTACTGACTATTTGGACACCCTATGGATTGTGACATACTGATTTTTGCATATTATAATTATTGCCGAGGCAGTGAACATTCTGCCAACTCTTCTTGGTTCGCCCGTGCCAATTACTTCGCTAGCTATTACCATAGACACGAGCTCCATGACGCCTGTACATTCCAGTCAGTCTTTAAGTGACGTAAATTGTAGTTAGTTAACTGCGCTTTTCATTTCAGCGGTTTTTTACAAGACAATATAGTGGTTATATTTGCATATTTGCAATGACTATGTACTTTATTTGTTTAAAAGTCTACAGATTTTAATTCTGTAAATTTTATTTTGTTAAAATAAATGAAAAGGCCAAGCTACCTCCTCATCTTTGAAGATTCTTCACATGGTTTAAAGTTATCGAAAAAGAGTGTTTAATATTGACAGATTTAATATCACTGGTTTAGCTTAAGTCGGACGAGTTTTCCTTCTGTTTATTTTAGATGTTCAATGTTTTAGTCACACATTCTAATCAAAACAGCAAATCATGAATGGGCATCACTGGTTTGTATAAAGTCCTCTTTAATTATATGGCTCTGCTACAAAGACAAGCTTACATTAACTGTCTCATTTCAAGGATATTTACAAGAGTCAAGAATACTTTGATTCCATGATTACCATCATCTCTTAATGGATCAATAGTTCAATGAATTTCTTCAATGGTAGTGTCATTTACACGGAAATTGTTTTTGGGAATTTCAATGCTGTTGTGGAGCTCAAGCTCAGGCAGGGCTCCACTGTCATGAGTAACTGAGGATTTACTGGTGTCAATACACTATTCACAGCTGTGTTATTCTGTGTTATGTCCAACATTACAAGTCACACTTAGGTGCCACAACTGCAAAGGTGTCATGTTTCCCTCAGTAGAAAGTGCGTGGTTATTCCACTGGTTTCAAAATTCCCTGACAGCCCTTTCGATCCGCGTTAAGTAAAAGTAATGTAAACTAAACATTAAGAAGGTAATAGAACCCCACATTTTAACGTGTATAATAGCCTAAGTACATGTCATTTGCTAAAAAAAAAGCACTGAGGAAAAAAGAGCCACACTTATATCTGAAGCGAAAAACTTCGTTTTACAAGTTTTGAACTAACCGAGCCCAAACATTGTAGGCCTAGTCAGTGATGTCTTATTTTTATTTGTTGTTAATGTAGACATAGTACGCTACAAATGTGAGGCATAGGCTTATGCATCACATTTCTGTTTTGTTTCGTAGCCTACTATGTTGATTTGTCAGTATTTACTAATAAGGACTTTATTCACGTTAAAAGGAAATGTGATGTCAACATTAAATAAATCGTAGCCTACGTAAAATTGCACTTGTGATAAACAAGAACTGCGATACATTGTGTGCACTTAAAATACCCTACTGCTAAAAATATAAATATAAAATAATATTCCAGATGAGCAAAGTAATATTTAATAATATTTTTAATTCCTATAATAATGTCACGGAAGCGCTCTGATTCCTTGTCACAGTCAATAGCGGACATAGCCCAAGCCTGCTATACTGAGAACTAGCGATTCTGGCAACACACGTAGTCACCAGGTCTTCATAGTCAGTGAATCTTTGGAGTCCAAAGGAACTGGTGAACTGAGGAACTTGTCAGCATAGTCAGTGAATCTTTGTAGTCACCGGGTCCTTTCAGTCCAAAGGAATTGGTGAACTGAGGAACTGTCAACAGTTCATCGGGTCAGTAGGGGGAGTTTAGAGTCTTCGTAGTCACCAGATCTTTGGCATTGTCCCATATCATCAGCTGTGCCGAGATGGCCAGTGGGAGGTGCTTAGAGAGTTTAAGCATTTCAGCCATTGGCTAGTTGTCGTCATGAACGTACTGCTGATACAGTTTTGTGATAGGCTGCTTTGTGGACAGACCGCATATCTAATATCCACTGGAGGGAGAGTTATAGCTGCTATGCCAGCTAATCAGCGCGCATGTTTGCAAAGAGGAAGGAACAAATCTTTTAGACTAGGGATTCAGTACACTCAGTTCACCTCAAAGATTCATTTAAAAGGATTTGTTCATTCATGAACTGCACATCACTATTGCGCACACACACCCACATACATGCGCGCAACCACTCAGTGTTGAGTACAAATAGCGTGTGTGTACAGGTGAATGGATGCGCAAGTGTGTAGTGTGTGTGCAACTGTAGCCTATCATATGCACAAACACTGTGTATGCAAGTGAATCTGTTTCATCTATATGTGCAAGTAGTCTGTATGTATGTGTAAGTCTTTTGTATGTATACGCAAGTGAATACTTCTTCTTCTTCCACCAAATTTTGCCACACTTCTACTCCCCCAGTTTTCGAGATATTGACCCCAAACCAACTGCAACCCATCCGGTCTGACTCCGGTCAGTGTGCTTGTATACAGCTAAGCCGCACCCGCACTTGTTCTCCAGTTTTTGTCATTTTTTCATCCCCTTTTCCCCATAGACTCCCATTCATTTTCAAAATCACCCCACTCACACTTCATCGCCTTCCCACTCGGTCACTTTTCGCCCCATAGCCACCATACCTCACATGTTGCCTCGGGAGTCAGGACAAATCACTCAACACTCATCCAAGACCATCTTGACCCGCACTCGTCTTTTTGTCATTCACTCATCCCTCCATCCTCCCATTGACTTCAATTCAGTTTTCAAAGTCTTTCCGCGCGGTCACCTTTCGGCCAACGGTCATAGTACCTCCTATGCTGGCTCAGGTCATGCCACCCAACACTCATTGACCCATACTGAACCACAGTCATCTTTTACTCGTTTATTCATCCCTCCATCCTGCCATTCACTTCAGTTCATTTTTCAGAGTCTTACCACTCAGTCACCATTTGACCAATAGCCACAGGACCTGATATGCTGCTTTCGGTCATGTGATCCAACACTCACCAAAGGTGGGTGTGCCCCTAGCAACCATATTCTTAACCCTAGCAACCGCCAAGCAAACACATAGCAAAACTTTGGCAACCACCCAGCAACGCCCTAGCAACGCCCAGAGACCATACTGTTTACCCTAGCAACCAGTTAGCAGCACCCTGGCAACCATCCAGCAATACCCTAGCAATGCCCCAGCGACCATATTGTTTATCCTAGCAACACCCTAGCAACTACCTAGCAACCACTTAGCAACACCTGGCAACCACCTAACAACGCCCTAGCAACGACCTCATATACCTTAGTAACCATCTAGCAACACCCTAGCAACCACCTAGCAACACCCTAGCAACCACTTAGCCACGTCCTAGTGATTGTCTCATATACGTTAGGACCTTTATGCTGCCAGGTCACAATAACACTCAGCATTTTCTTCAGGAAATGCACTTTTCTAGTTGAATTAGCCCTGACGCACGTCCAAGCCTCCTAGCTCTCCCAGGGAGTACAGTGCGACCAATTACCGCTGTCAGGAGAAACTCCTGACACAAATGTTCAGTTTAGTTTACTCATATTGCTTTCAGAACAGGATACCTCTTAGTTTCACATGGCAAGTTTTCTGGTATGCTCAGTTTTCCTTCCAGCAACAGTAGTTCCCTAGAGAATGTACAGGTATACTAGAGAATGCAGATAATCCTGTATACTAATTGGTACTTTCAAATAACTATAGAAAAATACAGTGCCCCCCAAAAGTATCTTAACAGTAGTGTCACACGGTGACCAATTGTGTTCTGTTTATGATTGTGTTTACTGTACGATGTATTTTGTTTGTATGTGTTCACTGTTTTACTTTTTAGTTTCTGGACGGACGCGATTGGGAGTAACGCTGTTATTCCGCATGAACAACTGAATGAGGACCAGGTGTTTTGGGTTTCCTGATTGCAGGGGCAGGACGCTGAACATGCCGGAGCGTATTAAGCTGCAGCCGTTTGCAGGAGACGGCAGAAGAGTTCAGGTGCAGCGGTTTGGAGGCGAGTGCGACGAAAGTTGTTTCCTCTGGTTGATTTGATTGACGAACTGCAATAACACTGGACTGAGAATTGGTTACGGCGTCTTATGACCACGGCAAGGCGAACGGAGTGGAAAATCATAAAGAAGGAGGACCTGAGTTCCCAAGAGATTATGTTGAATACACAGCCATTGAGTGAGCAACATAAAGCAGATTTTATTCTGGGTGCTTTAAAGGGCAAGGCCAAGCGGGAAATTTTTACATTGGACAGGGACTCTAGAGATACACCACGAAAGATTTTTGATGTACTGACTAGTTTGTATGGGGATACCACTCCTGTTGCAGTATTGCGGGCCCAATTTTTTAATTGTAGACAGGAACCTAACCAGTCTCTTCGATCCTTTTCCCTCCATCTCAGAGAGTTGTTTCTTAGACTCAGGCGCAGAGATGGCACGGGCCTGGAGCAAGCCGACTCCCTCCTCCGAGACCAGTTCGTTATGGGCCTGAAAGATGGGGCAATGCGTCAGTCCCTCCGTCAACAGATTCAGAGGATCCCAGACTTTCATTCGAGGAGATCAAGCAGGAGGCCCTAGCTCTGTAGGATGAGCGCGACGGGGAGGTGTGGACGACACCTACTTGCTTGGCTGTTAGAAAGTGTGCTCCTGCACCTCAGCCTGCCCCAGTGGACTGGAAACAAGACCTCAAAAAGGAGATCCTGCAGGAGGTACAGGGTCAGATGGCGGAGATGACAAAGACTTTGCTCAGTGAGCTCAAGGGGGAGCTTCAAGCGCTTCATCAGTCACCACCGTATAGTCATGTAAGGGTCAATTCTGGGGGTCACCAGCAGAGGGGCCCTACTACACAACCAGGGCCTCCAAGGAACAGGTGGGATGCTCAGGGCAGGCCTATTTGTAACCGTTGCAGGGAGGGAGGCCATATTTGTAGGAACTGTCCCCGGAATAGGCCCACCCCAACGGATTTTTAGTGCCCCCGCTTACTGCGGGGTGAGTGACCAGTCAACCCCTTTCAGACCCCCCTGTTACACTGGCAAGAACAGCCATAGCGGAGACTTGCCCTACTGTGGACGTGGATGTTGATGGGGTCAAAGTCAAATGCCTTTTAGATACTGGGTCCCAAGTTACATTGTTTAGTGAGAGTCTTTTCAATGAACATTTTAAACAAAAGAAATTGGGGGATACAGAAGGGCTCTCTTGGCTAGCTCTAAGGGCAGCAAATGGGTTAGATATCCCCTATATAGGATATATGGTTGTAAATATCCAGATAGGGGGTGCCATCATGAGGGGTTGTAATTGTGAGAGATGAATGTTTGGGCCCACATTGAGCTCTAGTGGGCATGAATGTAATAAATGCGTGTTGGGAAGAGTGCTTTGCCAAAACTGCCAGTAATTCCAGCTCTGTTCCAGAAGTCCAGCCCCTATTAGGCCCAGTGTGGAAGGAGGCGTTTGCAGACTGCCATCGGATCCAGATTGCCTCCAAAGACTGCGCTGCCCGTACCGCCCGGCTTGCCTACCGCCAGCCTATAATGATACCAGCACAAAGTGAGGTAGTACTCTGGGCTAGGGTTCATCAGCCAAAGGCCCGGGACTGTCTAGTGCTTGTTGAGCCAGTAGACTGGGGTGGGCGAGTAGATGTAGCCAGAACACTGGGTGTTGTGAAGAAGGGCCGGATCCCAATTAGAGTGTGCAATGCCAATCCCTGTCCAGTCGCCCTGAATAGGTTCCAGCCACTGGCTACGGTGTCCCCTATCAACCCGAAGGATGTGAAGGGGGAGAAGGATGTGACCCTGACAGAGGTCAGCCCTGGAGTCGTTGAGGTGGGGATTATGCAAGTGGGACAAGAGGAGCCGTTGGAGGTGGAAGCTACGCCCAAGTGTCTGTCCCTGCAAGGTGAGGGATTGTCCCCAGAACAGCAGCAGCAGCTTCAGGGATTGCTGAGGAAGTGGCAACGGGTGTTTTCCACCCATGAGGAGGATTATGGGCGAACAGGCATTGTTCAACATCAGATCCCTACCGGCGACGCAGCTCCAGTGCGGGAGAGGTACCGTTCAGTACCACCTACCCTGTATCAGGAAATTCGGGGCTTGTTGCAAGGTATGTTGGAAGCAGGGGTCATTAAAGAGAGCTGTAGTCCATGGGCAGCCCCTATAGTCTTAGTCCAGAAAAAAGATGGCACATGGCGCTTTTGTGTGGACTATAGGAAATTAAATAATGTCACCCATAAAGATGCCTACCCCCTTCCTAGAATAGAAGACTCCTTTACCAGCCTCACGAGAGCAGAGTGGTACTCCACACTAGTTCTCGCCAGTGGATATTGGCAGGTGGAGGTTGATCCCCGAGACCGTGAAAAGACTGCCTTTACCACGCCCTTTGGACTGTATGAATTTGAAAGAATGCCCTTTGGTCTTTGCAATGCTCCCACAACCTTTCAAAGATTGATGCAGCGGTGTTTAGGCAGTCAATTGTCAGAATCTCTGCTTGTGTACCTGGATGATGTCATTGTGTACTCTGCAGACTTTGCAGCCCACCTGAGCCATTTGGAGACACTGTTCCAGTCCCTTTGGAAGTATGGCCTGGAACTTCGGCCAGGCAAGTGTAAGCTCTTCCAGCGGCAAGTTAAGTTCTTGGGGCATCAGGTTAGTGGGGAAGGAGTGGCACCCGACCCAGAGAAAGTGGCTGCTGTGCGTGAGTGGAAGCCTCCAGAGACTGTGCGACAAGTATGCTCATTTTTAGGTTTTGTAGGTTACTACAGACGCTTTTTTAAAGATTTCTCAAAAATTGCCAAAACCTTGCATGGACTACTTGTAGGCACCTCACGCCATCGAGGGCGGAACTCCCCCGCCATCACCTGGAGTCCAGCATGTGAGGAGTCCTTTACTCGGTTGAAGCAGGAACTGATGCAAGCCCCTATTCTCGCATATGCAGATTACAAGTTGCCCTTTATCTTGTATACAGATGCCAGCCACAGCGGCCTAGGAGCGGTCCTCTCTCAAAAGCAAGATGGCCTAGAGCGCGTAATTGCTTACACTAGTTGTAGCCTCCATCCCACTGAATGAAATGATGCCAATTACAGTTCCTTTAAATTGGAGCTTTTGGCATTGAAGTGGGCCATCGTTGAAAAATTTAAAGACTACTTGTGGGGGGCTACTTTTACTGTCTTCACAGATAATAGGCCATTAGTCCACCTACAGACTGCAAAATTGGGGGCAGTAGAGCAGAGATGGGTCGCCCAGTTGGCTAGTTTTAACTTCCAGGTCAAATATCGGCCAGGGCAAGAAAACACTAATGCTGATGCTCTTTCTAGACTCCCTGTTTCACCAGCTGTCCCGGGTGAGGACTGCAGAGCGGATAAGCCAGCAGGAGTGCAGATTGAGCCTGACCCCCTGGAGGCACATGCAGTGACTGCAGATATCCCAGTGCCAGAGATGTAGGGACCAGCCCCTGACCACTGGAGGGCGGTGTAAGAGGACGATCCCACCCTGGCTGCAGTTAAGAGGTATGTGGAAAGGGGCAGCCCTCCCACCAAAGCGGAGCGGAGGGAGGACTTGGCCCAAGTAAGAGGGCTGTTGCAGCAATGGAGACACCTGGAGTTGGAGGACGGTGTCCTTTACCGGAAAATCCTGGACCCAAAGACTGGTGAAGAGGTGGTGCAGACCCTGGTTCCACAGGACCGAGCCAAGCCCCTTTGGACTGCCTACCATGAGCAGAGTGGCCACCGGGGGCTCGACAATGTCCATGATAAGGAGAAGCTTTTACTGGCCAAAAATGGAGAGGGATGCTCAGGCTTGGCTCCAGGCTTGTCCTTGCTGTGCACTGAGGAAAGCAAGACCAGAGGGTAAGGCACCCTTAGTTCCTATTGTACTTAGATGCCCCCTTGATATTGTTGCAATGGACTATCTTACTTTGAGTAGGCCCACAGACCGTTATCAGAACATTTTGGTAGTGACAGATCTGTTTACCAAATTTGCTTGGGCTATACCTACCCCAGACCAGACTGCCCTCACAACTGCTCGTGCTTTGTGGACGCACGTTATTCAGTCTTTTGGGTGCCCCGAGAGATTTCATTCAGATCAAGGGCCAAATTTCAAATCACGACTTATTCAGGAATTGGGTAATGTCTATGGGGCCCGTAAGAGTCATACGACCCCGTACCATCCACAAGGGAGTGGCAGTTGTGAGCGTTTCAACCAGATGTTACTTAACCTGTTGGGAACACTTGAGGCTGAGAAAAAGAGTAAGGGGGTTGAACATCTCGCTGCTCTTGTGCATGCCTATAATAACAGTGTCCATGCTGTCACAGGTTATGCTCCCAATTACCTGATGTTTGGTAGGCATACACGCTTACCTCTAGACATGGTGGGGGGGTCTAGACAGCGGGTAGAGGGGGCTAGTACTCTGGAGTGGGTAAATGAGCACCAACAACGGTTGAGTTATGCTTATGATATGGTGTCAGCTACGTTGAGTAAAGCAGCGGGCAAGAACAAGCGGCTGTATGACTGAACAGCGAGAGATGCCCCTTGTTGCCAGGGGAGCGGGTTTTGGTGCGAGAGAGCCACAGACACCAAGAGGGGAAACTGAGTGATCGGTGGGAAAAGACCCCCCATGTCGTGGTTTCCCAGCTTCGCCCAGGTCTCTCAGTCTACCGGGTGAGGCCTGAGGGGGCGGAGGGTCCAGAGCGAACTCTACATCGGAACCGCCTTCGCCCCGTATCCATTTTCCCCAACCGAGGCCCCCAGAGGAGGTGATGGTTTCTCCCTCAGCGCCGGACCCAACCCCGCCCTGGGGGTGTTTGTTACAGGTGGATCCAGCTGGCCCTGGGGAGGGTGATGTACCACCGGGCTCAGAGCTTAGACGGTCCCAAAGGGAGAACTTTGGTAGACCCCCTAGGAGGTATAGGGAGAAGGCCACACCTAGTAGTTCTTGGGACAAGAACCTAAAGAGCAGGGGGGAGTGTCACACGGTGACCAATTGTGTTCCGTTTATGCTTGTGTTTACTGTACGATGTATTTTGTTTGTATGTGTTCACGGTTTTACTTTTTAGTTTCTGGACGGATGCGATTGGGAGTAACGCTGTTATCCCACATGAACAACTGAATGAGGACCAGGTGTTTTGGGTTTCCTGATTGCAGGGGCAGGACGCTGAACATGCCGGTGCGTATTAAGCTGCAGCCGTTTGCAGGAGACAGCAGAAGAGTTCGGGTGCAGCGGTTTGGAGGCGAGTGCGACGAAAGTTGTTTCCTCTGGTTGATTTGCAACTGCAATAACACTGGACTGAGAATTGGTTACGGCATCTTATGACCACGGCAAGGCGAACGGAGTGGAAAATCACAAAGAAGGAGGACCTGAGTTCCCGAGAGATAAGTGACGCCGGTTTCTTGCTGCCCAGTGCGCTGGCTTGTAACACCAGAGGGCCCACGGCTGTGAACTGTGAACTCTCGCCTCCCTTGTCGCAGAGTCCTCTTCCAAAGAAGATTTTATCGGTTTTATTTTACATGCGGGACCTGCGGAGGCATCTGAACTCTGCCTTTTAAATTTTATCATTTTAATGGTTTTAAACTGATGTGTGCTAATTGGCGTATTTTTATTCGTATATTTTAGCTAGTTATTTTACTCATCAGGTTGGGCAGCAGCCCTGGGGGGCGGATTCCAATACGGAGTGGGCTGTGTTTGTCTAAGGGTGTGGCGGGGTTTAAATGTTAGTTTGATATTATGGTTGCTTGCGGACATTGGTTTTTTTATTGGGTTTGGGGTAGCGAGAACTACTGCTGTTGCGCCATATGCTGTGGTATGCAAATGTATATTTGTTAACCAATAGCTCGCTTGTTTTTTTTCTTTTATACCGGAGGGTTGAACGCCGATGTTGCGGCTTGTAACGTGCACTCTAGCTTTCAGTGCGTTTCACTTTTTTGGTGTGTAAGATTGCTGTGTTGTCACTGTGTGAAATTTATTTTTTTTGGGTAGCACTGCTAGCAAGTGGGCGTCCATCCCCTCCCTGCATGTAATTGTCTGCATTGACTGTAGTTTTTTTTCATTTTTCCAATTTTGTGTGCATTTATAATATTGTGTACCGCAGGCTGCTGTAAACTTTTTTTTTCTTTTGTTTCCTGTTGCTCCCTGCCCATTTTTCACCAACTGCTCTGTGATTGGAACATAGTCTGCTGGAACCGCCTAGATTGTTGTTGTGGGTGTCACCCCTTGGGGGAGGTCTGTCTATTGGTGTATTTTATCCTCTTTTAAACTTTTGTAATAAACTGTCTGTGCAGTTTTATCCCCGTTCTCCTGTGTGGTGGGTCGGTCTGTGGTGTTGGATCCCCGCCAGTTGTCTCAACCTTTTTTTTTTTAATTGATATTAGACTTTAGGTGTCTGGTCGCGGGCAGGGGTAGCTTGCCCCACCCCTGTCACAGTAGAGTGGAATTTGATATTTTTGCTACTTTAGGCATTTGCATGTGAGATCAAAAAATGACAGACCAAAGTAGAGATTATCTTTTAGCTTTTATTTCATGCTATTTACATGCACATACGTTTTTATCATTTTAAAGAAAGGGCCATTTTAATGTTGAGTCCCCTTTTTTCAGATGTACAAAAGTTAACAGATGAATTTAAAAACAAATCAAGTAATATTTGCATCAAAGGGCTATGCAGGCAATGACTGCATCAAGTCTACACCCCATTGACATTATCAAACGTGTGGCTTCTTCTTTGGAAATGATTTTCCAGGCCGTCACTACAGCTGCTTTCAGTTGATGTTTGTTACGGGGGCTGTCTGTCTTCAATCTCCTCTTCAGCAAGTAAACTGCATGCTCAATTGGATTTAGATCTGGTGACGGACATGGCCAGACTAAAACTTTCCACTTTTGTCATTGATAAAAGCTTTGGTTGCACGGGCAGTATGGTTGGGGTCATTGTCTTGTGGCAGGATGAAGCGCTGGCCAATGAGATTGGAGGAATTGCTTTGTGCATAGCCAGACAAAATCCGTCTGTACACTTCTGAATTCATCCTGTTGCTGCCATCATCTGTTACATCATCAATAAAGATGAGTGAGCCAGTTCCAGAAGCAGCCATACGTGCCCAGGCCATGACATTACCTCCTCCATGTTTCACAGATGAGGTGGAATGGTTTGGATCATGGGCAGTTCCTATCTTTCTCCACACTTTTGGCTTTCCATCATTTTGGTGAAGGTTTATTTTGGCCTCACCTGTCCATAAAACTTCGCTCCAGAACTCTTCTGGCTCGTCTCTGTATTTTTTGGCGATTTCTAATCTAGCCTTTCGATTCTTGCTGCTGATAAGAGTTTTGCATCTTGCAGTATACCCTCTATAATTCTGCTGTCAAAGTCTTCTGCGAACTGTGGATTGTGATACTTTCACAACTGCACTCTGTAGACTGGCAGTGATGTCACTGACCATTGTTTTAGGGTTTTTCTTCACAGCTCTTAGGATTTTTCTGTCATCAGCTGCAGTTGTTTTCCATGGGCAACCTGCTCTGTGTTTATTTTGAAGCCGACCAGTGGCTTCTTTTTTATTTCAGAACTTTCCAAACTGCTGTATGTGATATAGCCATTTCCTGGACTATGGTTCTTAATGACTTTTTTTGTTCTCTCTTCTTACAGATTAGCTGTTTTTCTGTCAGTTCTCTGGTTTTCATGCTGGTGTATGCCTTCTTGCTCCAAATGCAACCTCTACAGATGAAAAGATGTGTGAACAATCCATGCAAAAGGAAACACATGAGCAACGAGTTAAACCTGTCAGTCATTCGTTAACTTACTTTTGCACACCTGAAAATGGGGGCACTCAACACAAAAACAGCCATTTCTCTAAAATGGTAAAACGTATGTGCATGTGAAGACCATTAAATAAAAGATGATAGTTTCTACCTTCATTTCAAATCCAAACACCTTAAGTTAATGGCAAAAATTACACATTCCATTCAACCGTATGCACTGTATGTGTCTGTGTTCAAGAGACACAATCATTCAGTAAATTTATTTGGACTACTGTTCAGTATTTCAAAATAAAAGTGAGACTAAGTGGGAGATTATTCCTCACTCCATTGCAAAAAGGATATCTATGTTTTGTCAAATACATGTGGAAAAACAGTTTTTGTTTATGCCAGTTTTTATGCCATTGAGTGAGGAAAGAATGTGTAGGGATTTTTCATATCCTCAGCACTGTGAATGGATGTTCTGGACAGTAGCTTAGTTGGGCAGGTCTTACTTCAGGTCCCTTTTCTGATTTTATTCATTGGCCAGGTGAGATCCTAAGTCCTCCTCAAAATTGCACTAAGCAAGTAATATCCTGTTGAAAATGAACCAGAAGCAGCAGGCAGATGAAGCACAGGAAAAGCATCTCTATCATAGTTTAACGTCATTTCTGAGCAGCTTGTCTCCAGTTAAACCTGCGTGTTTCATACAGGACATCTTTATGTTGGGCCAGAATCAGGAACACAGAGTTCAGTTTCAGTGGTCTGTTTTATCATTATAATTCATATCCTGGTGGGAATACATCAATGTCAGTTTCACATGTAGCCCCACACAAAATTGCAAATTGTCAAATGAAATAGGTGTGAAAGCTGTTACAAAGTAATTCAAAAGCAGTGGATTGAACAGAGGACACAGGTGACAAGGAGAGATGTCATCAACCTGGTGCATCTGTGAGGCATCCTTCACCATTGAAAATAATACTTTCTGTGTTGCACCATATAATTCTCAGCATGAAAAAAACAATTTAAATGTATAGAGTATGTACATTTGTACATTAATTGTGTAAGGGTAACACATTTTGATGATTTTCTCCATTAAATATGATTAGACAGTCATTGCTGGAGATTTTGCTTGTAATGGAAAAGCTCTTGTGTTGAGGTTCAATTTTCATATACTAAAATATTTTATCCCGTGTTACACATTAATGTTGAAAAATGTATTTTAATGAATAAATATGAACTAATTGTAGATATTGTACAAAATCGTGCAAAACAACACAGTGGTCTTATTTAGAACACACTTCACCTTGGGGTACCCATAAGGTCTTTGAGGACTTTTCCCTCATATTGAGAAATATCTTTTTCCATCAGGGACACTTTCAGCTCACTTCACTTACATAAAAGATGGCTTGTCCATCTAAAATATGGTTCAAACTAAATTTGGGCTTGGCCTCATAGGTGCATTTACCATACTTCTTTCATCTTCCAGCTTACCCTCCTGCAAAGTGAGACAGAAACAGCAGACTCACCAATATTAAAGCAGTAACAGTAACGCATAATTAAAACAGCTGAAAGAAATGTAAAAGCTACCTCTCACCTTAGCATATGACATAATATTCTCTTGTTAACACTGGAAAGGAGCACTGATTGCATTCGTTTTTTCCTTGTTATCCGAGTATTAACACACTCTGGACCTTATGCAGACAGGTGTGTGGGGTCTCTTCCTCCACTTACAGGCTAGTGCACCGCCCCTGGCAGGATGTATACCTAGCATGGACATCAATGCAAATACCCTATATATGTACAAATAATGTAAATTAAACAAATAACAAAACAACAGAGTATAACAAATAATTGCAAATATACTTTCCCAAATATACAAATTACTGCTGTTTACCAAAACACACCCAGTCTTAACCAGCAGCTGCCCTTGTTGGGGTTTGAGAGAATTCTCAGCTTGTAATGGGTCCTCCTGAGGACTCCCAACTTTTACCTATTTTAGCGGTACAGGTACACCTTGCTTTACAATACTGCAGTTTACAGTACATTTATGAATCATGCTTGTCATCCCTGACGAACAACAGCAGCCATACATATAGCTATAAAATACATTTAAAAGAGTTATGGCAGCTAGTAAACAAAAAGAATACATAAAATGTTTTAAAATATGTAAATGATTAATAAGATAAATGATATATTGAGATGGCAAGTATGCCATCTGCTGAGTTACGGCAGACAGGACCGGACAATATGGACAATTGTAGGCAATTGCGAGTCATTTTTTGTCCTTAGCAGAATAAAGATGACCACCATCTTGTTGGTGCATGAAAGCTTGCTAGCTAACTAAATTCCAAACCATTAATAATAATGCTATTTTAGCAATATAAACTCAATATAAAGGCAAATACATTTTTAGAACAGATTCCTTGTCATTTCTGAACTTGTGACCAAGGGTAGTGCTCCTCTGGTACAGAAATGCTTCCTACCGAGAGCCATTCAGAGTTCTGGGTGAATAGAACCAGCTGCCAGGGCAGTACTGGCTGTGTATGAAGTTCAGAATGCTGGGAATCTTTCCCCAGAGTACATTTAAGGTGTGAGGTGCTTTGGCAACTTGCATAATTATGTTTAAAACTAACTATGCTCTGAGCTTGCCCAATAGCAAACAAGGTTGAGAATGAGTAATAACATGCAAAAATGTATAGTATGCCTGAACTGCCACACAAAGATTACCATTTACAGATGTTGAAGTATGAGGGTATCCTGAAACAATTTCGTCACCACTGCTGTTACACTGCATAAATTAGTACGCATAATATCAATCTAACACATCACATACAGTACCAAAAAATATCTTTCAGTGTACAGAAATGGCAAGTTACGTGTATAAAGTGCTTATTCTGTCAGTAGAACATGAGTAGTGTTTTTCAGACACAGGCCCTACTCCAGCAAGCCGTTTGTTATTTTAAAAGCTTCAGCGTGTCTAGTTGCTGCTAGAGCTGGATCTGCTACAGTACCTGCATTTTCCATAGTAAGTACACTTTCCTACCCCTGTCACATGGTCTCGGGAGGAGTGTGGAGAGAGGCCATGTGAGGAGAAGAGAGGTGTGGCCATGCAGTCTGATATATTTATTCTAATCAATCATGTAAGCTTGATTAAGGCAGACTCCCCCCCAATCAAATTAAAATCACAATGTTGACAGCGATCTGTCAAACTAAGCCATACAAATAATTGGTTAAAATCCAACAATCCAAACCAGTTTCGATAATAATTTAAACTTTATTCAAATCATTAGTTGGGCGATGAAGATAAACCTTTCTCTCTAAATACTTAAATAACTCTTGCATTACCTCAAACTGTCAAAATGAAAATATTTACAAACATTAATAAAATGGCTTGATGTCTACTGCCTACAGAGTTCTGACACCACACTTAAGCCAGAATATTCAGAGATGAAGTTCCATTTTCCTTTACTGGCCGTCTATGGCACACCCGTTCCGGCCACTCCCAGGAATCCAGCATGGCAATGGACTCTGACCAGAGACAGCACATGTCCAAGGGAGCAAACCTACAGTACACTGGAAATGATCTACAATAAAGCACATGGTCTGGTTAAACTGAGGAATAAAGTTGTAAAAGTGCATGAAAAATGCTACTCGCCTAAATTCAACCACCGTAACACAACTCTTGCATACAGGCAGTCTTTTAGAGAAATATCCCAGCATAACAAACCAAGGTAGTGAATGGTGTGCACTAGTATTTTCAAGATGCCTTTCTCTTGGTTGAGACATAGCAAGGCAATTTCCAAAGGGGGACTGGAGGAGGTGGGACAGCTTAGAACTTCCATAGTAAGGCTAATGTCTTCTTTCCTATTAGTTTAGTTCTCCCCTGGTGTCTATGTTCATATTTTTTCTTTAAAAAAAGTATACATATACAATATATATATATATATATATATATATATATATATATATATATATATATATATATATATATACACGTGTGTGTATTTAAAAGAAGAGTCCCAGCAGGGTCAGCTCATCCCCCACGGAACAGGTCGTTTAGTCTGTCCAGCTCCTTGCAGTTGTCCATGGTCATTAGCTCTGCCTTCCTGCGAAGTCGTTCATCTCTGTAGACCTTGGCTGCATACAGCAGGTCTGTTTCTGTGAAAGACACAAGAACACACAAACAGAAACTGTTTTATTTATGGGTGAGTGAGGGAAAAAAAGAATATTTACTGAATGTATACAAACTACTACAAACCATGCGGTGGAATCATTCTGCTTTTTAGATAATTGCTGTGATAACATAGTTTCATCAACTCCTTGGAGGGATACTGTGTGGTAACTTGTGATCCTGAGCTACAAGACATTCATTAAGTCGCAGGAGTAATTCAGTCCAGGAAAAAGGTAGTGAGAAAGAGGAAGCTTACTTGTTTGCCTCTCCTTCCAGCAGTTGTTGCGAACATTGGAGACATAATCCTCCTCTACACTTTTCTCTATTTTCTGCAGTGCAGACCCTTTGTATTCCCACTTAAAGTCTCTGGTGACATAATAATCTACATGCAGGTTCTCTGTCTGCCGCTTCACAGTCTGCCCAGTGGACCTGTGGGCAAAGCATTTGCATATGGAAATAAATTCTTCAAGCATTTTTTTCTGCTGTTTAAAACTGTTGTACTTTCTACTGTGATATTAACTGTGTATTGTGCTTTGTACTTTGTACTGTACTTACTACTATGCTAATAAGAAACTAATATTAATTTAAAAAAAAAAGAATTATATTCCAGAAACATTATTTAAAAGTGTCAATGAATGTTTTAAATAAATTCAACAATAAAATCAAATATATAGCAACATTCTGCTTTTTAGAAGTTAAGTAGGACCTTCTGAAACTATACAGAGGCCTGAAAAGCCTTCTTGTTTCCCTGCGGTATGAAAGGAGGTAACATAAGACATTAATCAGAAGTGCATGTCATTATGTTTAAGGTCAGAGAGCTCTCAACACTGAAAGCAAAGGGGCACTGGCATCCACAAGCTGAGAAATGGCTATGAAAGAATTCAAAGCTGCCAAAGCTTTTGACTATAATGCCTAATACGGAGAAATTTAAGGTTGCTGGTACAATGGGGATGGTGGCAAGAAGAGGATGCAAGGTTATCTTGCCATTGTGAGTAAGGCAAGTGGTTGAGGAGGAAACTCAAAATGCAAAGGCACCAGTTCAGATCTCCAAAACAAACTGGCATCCTGGTATCTGGAGTCTGGAAAAGCACCATTTGCCATCACCTCCATGAATTTGGCATTTATGACCTGGTTGCAACAGTGAAGCCTCTTCTGAAGGTAAACCACAAAGAGGGGACCAAAATTTTCCAAATGTGACTGACAGCTGTCAGCGTGTTTTACAGTAGGATGTAACAAAAATTAAGCTTTTGAGGCGTTTTCTTGTGGGATGTTTAATAGTCAATAGTCAACTGGAAAATAGTCATGAATAACTTCATGTAACTAAATGTGACTCATGTTTTCTTATACAAAACTAATTATTCCTGATCAACTGACTGTGTGTAAAACAGTTTTAAATAATTTTTTAGACAAAAATATATCCAGTATGAACCATTTTCTTGCTAAGATTTAATATGGAGTATAACCATATACCAATGTTCAAGTAAGGTGGTTGATTGTGGCAGGTGAAGGGAAACGTTCAGTAAGTCAGTGTTCAGGCTATATAGCTGCTTATCATACGGTTTGGAGTAGAGGCTATAAGGGGGGGTGGACACCATCAGCTGGCTCAGGATGGACACCAGGATCAGCACTACAATGGGCATCAGTTGGATGAACATGGAGAAGCCGCCCTGGAACACAGGAAGTAGTCAGGTCGTTCAGTACCATTTCACACAGGAAGCAGTCAGGTCATTCAGCACCATGACACACAGGAAGCAGTCAGGTCATTCAGCACCGCTACACACAGGAAGCAGTCAGGTTGTTCAGCAGTGTTACACACAGGAAGCAGTCAGGTCGTTCAGCACCATGACACACAGGAAGCAGTCAGGTCGTTCAGCACCATGACACACAGGAAGCAGTCAGGTCATTCAGCACCGCTACACACAGGAAGCAGTCAGGTCACTCAGCACCATTACACACAGGAAGCTGTCAGGTCGTTCAGCAGTGTAACACACAGGAAGCAGTCACCTCGTTCAGCACCATTACACAGGGAGCAGTCAAGTGCTGCTTTCAGACCACTCAGCTCTGTTTCACAGAGATCTGCCTCCATGAGGACACAGCCCTGGACCACTGACAATGCCTGCATGAGCAGTGCAACATGAACACAAGAAGCCAGCACTGATACTTACATCTCCCCTCTCCTCTGCCCTCTCTCGGGTCTGGTTGGGCTGCTGGCTGTACCGGGCCCTGCCATTGGTAAACGCATGGGCATTTGCTGGTGAAAGGAACACAGAATCACTCCGCTAGCATAATACAAGAACAAGGATCACAAACTTGCCACCAAATGGGCGTGTCTACTTAACATTCAGAAGGCTGTTCTAAGACAGTTAGCTTGTACTGTACATGTAAATACAAAGTTAAACATGGATCTCGAGTTTAATGACCTGATAAGATAAAATAAAAACCGACATACCATTTTAAGACATGCCACTATTATTGCATGATTCTAAAGGTGAGGATGACAGCCCTACTTCTATACATGTAACACCTCCTTAGTGAGCCATCATACATTGGTAAGGCTGGCTGTAGAGTAGGGACACCATGATGAACTGTTTGTATACAAATGAAAAGAGAGTACATTTTGAGATGTTACAAACTCTTTAAAGTGCACGCCTATTTTTCATGAATCTCCTCTGCAAGAGAACACTAAAATAGGACACCATGCTTCTATATGAAACACTCATAAATGGCACCTGTAAGCAGTGTGGTTTGTTAAGCATCTTATTTGTGGCTGATTCTGGGGGTGCTGAGACTGTGCATGCATCCTCATACAGTTAGTGTGTGGATGCTGAGATTGCAGGTGAGTGTGTGGGTGCCGAGATTATGGGTGTTGAGATTGCGGGTGAGTCTGTGCTTCTTGAGACTGCAGGCAAGTGCGTGAGTTTTGAGATTGCAGGTGAGTGTGTGGATGTTGAGACTATAGTTGAGGACATGGGTGTTGAGATTGTGGGTGAGTACGGGGGGTGTTGAGATTGTGGGTCAGTGCGTGGATGTTGAGACTATAGTTGAATACATGGGTCTTGAGAATGTGGGTGAGTACGGGGGTGTTGAGATTGCAGGTTTTTTAAAGCAGAACTTACTTGAGGGAAAACTGCCCCCAAAGAACATGTTGAAGAGATCCTCGGGGGTGATGTCCGCCTCAAAACCACGGTGGAAGTCAAAGCCCCCCTGTCCATGCCCAGAGCTGGGCATGTCTTCTCCTCCCGTTAGGTCGTACTGCTTCCTCTTTTCTGGGTTACTGAGCACTGCATATGCATTGCCAATCTCTGCACAAAACACAGACCCACACTGTCAGTCCACTTAGTTGAATATAGGATGGGAATGAATACAACTGATCAACACTGCTGGGAGTGAGCTGATCAGAAAGGAAGAACCCTTATCAGAGGTACACCCCATTGCCAACCCACTCTAAATCACTGTTTCAGCAGGACCGGTGGTGACTGCTTTGCTAATAGATTTGAGTTTTCCCACTGATGCTTCAATATGGAAATTCACAGTTGTTACCCTCAGTCACCAATGATACTTGGGAACTACTTCTTACATTGACTTCCTTTACCATCAGCTGGGAGAGGTTACTATTGGTTTACACATGTTATTAGGGCTGAAACAGTTCCTCCCGGCCAAAGAAATGTGTAATACAAGACAGGTCTGCTTTTCACAAACCTGGAGATATAATTATGCTTCCAAGCCATGGGCTGGGAAGCATATTGTTTTAGTTGTTTTTTTTTTTTCCTTCTGTTTTTCTCCCAGGCTGAACGTATAGAAATATAAGTCCGATTTACACCAAATTTGGTATGCATGTCTGTTATGACATGAACTTGTGCATGGGGAAAAGTTAGTTTTTTAAGGTGTTTTTCTACGCGATCAGCCTCCTAAGTCTAGGGAATGTGAAATCTGGTCCTGGACATACCCCAAGGGGTCTATTAATCAAATTGCACGAGGTTTATGGATATCTGCTATAATTTGGAAGTTACCTAGATCAAAAGCCTATCTGTGCCATAACATCATAAAAACAGATTTTTCCAACGGCTATAACTCCATAACGGTAAGAGCTATTCACACCAAACCTGGTAGGTTTGTAGCGTATGTGTATGCAATTCTGTCATAAAGTTTGCAGATGTGGGGGGTGAAACAATTCTATAAAATATGATCTCAAACTATAATGGGAGTCTATGGGAATACTTGCAGTACTGAATTCTTCCACGAGAGGCGCGATTCCGTGTCTTGAAAAGGAAACTCTTATACAGGACTTGGCAGACACAGAAACATGGTGGAGCATGCAGGCACCTCATAAAATTTAGGGTTACATCGCTACGAATCTGAAGTTCAGTCTTCAACTGAGGAAAGTACTTAAGTTAATGTCCATGCACTTTACAAACGATTATATTTCTCCTCAATACATGTTGCAAGTCTTAATATCACCGCGTAGCGACTCAGTGCACTAGCTAGCTAGCTAAGCTTATTGTGAATACCTTTATGAATTACTTTTCTAAAACCGAAGCACGCTTGTTATGGAAGAACGTATTCAAAGAAAGAAGTGCATGAATTACCTAAGGAGCAAGCTATTCGGAGTTAAGAGTCTACGTAACCTGATATTTATGATATCGTAAGCAGGTTGTTCCACTCTTTTTGCTTTATTCACTCTAACCAGCGTGCCTTCAGTAGTGTAGTTTACTATATGAATGGGGTGCTAGCTAGGTTGCTAGCTTGCTTGCTAATATTTTAAATACTTGTGTGAATAGAATTTACTTCTCAAACTTTAAAACAAAGCGTACCTCATTTAATATGGTATTGATATGTATTGATAGGAAGAAGTGTGTGCGTCATGTAACAACAGTCCTCTTTATGTAAATCTGTACGTAACTTGGCATTGCAACAAGATGATTATTATTACACAACATTTAAATTTGTGTAACTATAAAACAGAATATAGCTGTGATTAAACAAATGTATGTCATTGAATTGTGCTGTTTAATTTGTTTTGAAAGCAGTGAAGGTTCTTTCTCACACACTTTACACCTTTAAGTCTACTAACATTTATTTGTAGAACTACAACACTTCACGTATTATTCATAATACCATTTTTCCATGTAATATATTGCACTACACCTTTGGGGCTTGGAAGCATTTGAGGTAGCTTGCAACCTCTAGTTTTGCCAACAACATCAGTGATGATTAGCTAAAGGTTCACTGATGCAGTTCAACCATGTCAGTGATGATTAGCTGATATTCAACAATGCAGTTCAGTGACGAGTTTGCATACTGTCCCAAAAGCAGCACTGGGAGATTCAGTTCTTTGAAAGTTAAATGGATAAAATATATTCATTTCAAGGTGAACCCAAAGCTTTGTGGACTACAGGCACCCTCAAATAATTGTAGCTAATTGCTGTAGTTCATAGCCCCACCTACCCCCACTGCACTGTGTTAACCAAACCCCTCCCCCAGCCACTGCGCTGTAAACTCTGCCTCTTCTCCCGCATATGTTACATACTTATGTCAGCTAAACAGTGTCACATGGAAAAATAGACATGACATTAAAAAAAACAAAACAGTTTTAACTGGGGTCAGGACCGTAAGGAACAAGATCATTAAATCAGTTCAGGGAAAAAAGTTACTCCATTCCATCTGAAAGTAGATTCAAGCTTGACTTGGTAAGGCACTGTGGGAAACCAAGTCCCCTCTGCCTCCAAATCGGGACCTCTGCTGTTCCTTATTCACATGATTCACCTCAAGTGTGTTGGACCAGTAGAGTAGCCCCTCCACCTGCAGCCTGAGACTAACCAACCTACCCGTCTCCCTATCCCCATCCCAGAAGGCTGAGTGCCAACAAGCCTACTCCCGTATACATTCCTATATAACATTTTGAAACTGAATTTGATCCACTTCATATTCAGTTTATGCACTTAATCATTTCAGTATTGAACTAAAATTTCAATTCTTTTCAGCATTGCATGCAGCAAAATTACTATTTCCTAGCAGTGAGTGGACAGTGCGCTAATGAACGGTGTTGGCAGAGAGGCATCGTTACTTTTGAAGGCCTCCGTTGCTCCTGGGGCATGGTTCTTATCTGGGTGGAACTTGAGCGCCAGCTTCCTGTAGGCTTTCTTCAGCTCCTCCTCATTGGCCTCCTTACTGATGCCCAGAACCTCATAGTAGTCCTTGCACTTCTTTATCCTAGAGTGGCAGAGAGGTTTCAGTGCATCAGTGCATCTCAGTAATCCAGGAACAGTACTGGCATACAGTTACTTGACATTCAAAAGCACTCATTGCTGTAAAGACTTGCTGCTGTAAAGACCTAGTAGAGTGGACACTGCTAAGTGATCCAATGAGAATCATGCTGGGCTCTCTCACAACATGTAATACAATACTCTATAGTGTGCACTCAGTGGCACCTAGAATGCAACAAAAATACTTAGAATTTGAATGCAGTGAATCTTGTAGCTTGTGCTACTTGGCTAATAAAATATTTATAGGAAAGAAAGTTGTGTTTGGATGCTGGCTAACAAGCCAGAAAAATGCTTTCTGTAGATGAAAAACACTGTCACCATTGTGAGTGCCATGAAGAATGAAAAAGACAAAAAAGGAACACAAATCAACAAAGCATCTTCCAGTCTAAACGAAACATTCATAATTACTGATGCAAGCTGTATTATTTTTCTGTCTGAATTTATTTGGGGACTACACCCCACACAGGACTGAGCACTCATACATAGACATTAAAATAAATAACCAATAATAATAATAATAATAATAATGTCAATTTTTTATTTAATGACTGATCAAATATGACAGAAACACTTAAAACAAGGATCCATTCTATAAATTCATTTGTAATTTCTTGTTAGAAAACAACCCATTTGTGCAAAATAAATTTCCATGGTCTTGAACAGGCAGACACTATGATACAATGATACAATACAACCCACTGCCTGAAAATTATTTTGAAAAAATTCTAAGAATACAGGGCACCACATAATCTGGAAATGGAAACTGCTGGAACACCTGTAGCTCTTATTAATGTAGAGTTTAGGGTTCCATTGACTATATCACACCCTCACATGCTAACTGCTACCTCATCATTTACAGCTGACCATGCTATGTACACATGAGATCTTTCCTGACTGTGTTAATTGTATGAACTTCCCTTTTACAGCAAGAAAGAGTAGAGGATTCTGGGCACTTTTCTGCACCTGCCTGTAAGGGTCTTGGAGAAACTCAAGCTAGTATCTTTTGGTCTACACCTGAAACCCCAGTGACTGGTGTCTGAGACAACATCCCACAGGACCAAATTAAAACTAAAAAGGACCGAAGACCATGCAACGCACAAGACTTGTTGCACAATATGCTGCCCCTAAAGACCCACTTGAAATACCTGTATGGGTGTTGTGTTGCAACCGAACTACTATTATGTAGCTGACGAAATCTCCCTAAATATGGACATTTTCCCTTGGTGTTGAACCTGTCCCTAAATCTTCCAGTGGAGAGCCAGCCAGCTCCCAGGGTTCCTATGGCTATTGCTGGGTACAGCCATCAACATGACAGCATTCAAAGCAGGAACAGCTAATCAAGGCGTTAAACCCAAAAGCACAGTGCTACACATAGCCCACCCAATCTATCAAGTAATAAAACGTTCACGCTTCTTTAGAAAGAATCTTGATTTCCATTATGATTTAAACAAGGCTGTCTAAGAATCCAAAGTGGGACCAATGCCTATTTTTTCACAAATTAGGCAAGTTATTTAAATCCAGTATTATGGTGTCATAACCAATAGGAGCAGGAATAAGAAGTGATCATTGTGCTTCTGTCATGTCTAGTACTGTGTATCCCAACCATTAAAAATATGAACTTGATAAAGAGAGCAGAAGAATAACTGATTTCAACTTAAAAACTGATACCCAACTTCTTTGTTACAATCAGAATTACCTGAACAAATGTACTGCAATGCTACAATGTTCACTAAAATTATGCCAAAAAGAGATTCAGATTTTTTTTTTAATTCTACCTTGATTTTACCAGGAAGTCCCATTGAGATCAAGAATCTCTTTTACAAGAGAGACCCGGCCAAGATAGCAGCTGTACAAACTCACAACATATTAAAAATACAACATACAATATAAAATATGACATATACAACATGATATACAAAAATCCACAAGAAACTGCTATTTAAACTCAATGGCCTCTCAAGAAAAAAAAAAAAAAAAAGATACAATCTGTTACTTTTAGATGACTCAATTTCAATAACCCCTCCTAATCTTCAAGGAGCCACAAAGTCAACTATCATAATGCTTCCATCTCATGTCAAACCTTTTAATGCCTTCCAAATGACGATATGCTGTTGTAATTAATATTATCTGAAGTCAGCCAGAGGCTGAAGACAGAAAGGCAAGCTTTTTGCCTAATTCTCTGCACTGATGTTAAGGATTAGAATTCTAAGACCACACAGTAGTAACAAAGTTACAATGGCAACAGCCTTTTAGTTTCTCCACTTCAAATACCTAATTGAAAGGTTTCAAACTATTGTATGGGTGACGTTCTATACAGAACATACAAATACAGAAAATAATAAAATGCTACATTTCTTTTAGTTTTATGTTGTAAAAATCGACACATACTTAGGCAAAGATGACTTTTCAGCAAGTAATTTGGTACATGGGTGGTGTCACTCAGTGAAAAATCTCTCGCACCTGGGAGAGTTGGGAAGAGCATGGTAGCTGTTGCAACCTACTCTTGAAGGATTCTGCTGCTTTAAAGAGAACTCAGCATTGTCAAAAACAGCTCCTGTGAAACAGAACTTCCGGTGACAGACAGGAAGATATCCACCACTGTTCACTTGCAGCTCAAATGAAGGATGGAGACAGGTAATGAAGCAGGCAATGGGAAACTCCAGGGCGCTAAGGACACTGTCACTGGCTGTCACAGAGACAGGCTGGCAGCCAATTTCCAGTCACTCCCAGTGGACCAAGAAAGATACAACTTCTTACACAGTCAAGAGGAAAGGGGCTTGATGTGGATGCAGGGTGTGGGATCTATTTATGCTGTGGGACATTGTAAATGCAGAGACACATTATGTGCAGGGACTTGCTTTCACATTTTCTCAGCATATTATTGTGGCCACAATTTTGTTACTATGTGTGATCTCCCAGACTGTCTAATCGTAAAAGACCTTTTACTGGGGTTCTCTGTGCATTTCTAGCATGACCTAACCTTTTCGGAGTGACAAAGACAGATACTTCTGGCTGTACTTCTGGCTGGCTAAGAAGGGTGCTCTACAGCCGTGGAATGACCGTCCTTTCCTGTTATAACAACACAGATAACCAGCCTTAAGATCACTGCAACCCAAAGCTGGAGCAATATCACAGCAGACCTTCTGAGAAAAAAACATTCCCCTTACTTGTTTCTTACCATTTGTTTCTCCTCATATTCAGCCACCGGACACATCTGTTCATTCCAGCCAATTACAAGTCAAGCTAGCCAATGACAGGCTAATACAGGTCATTCTATCCAATGACCAAATAATGTATTCCATCCCTGTCCTGACACACAAAGACTCAGCATTTAGACAATGAGGATGTCATGATTAAATACCCTTACTGACAAACAATATTGACACCACTTCCCTGTTATGCTACATAAATGCCAATGCAAAGTATTATTCTATCCCATAACATCCAGTACCTAAATAAATAACATTTCCACAAAAATGCTTTCAGTGTACAAAGACATATTGTTTTTATTACTGTTCACATTTAGTAGGAGTGCACAAAATTAATTACTTTCCTGAGTCGGCAGAAACGCATCCCAAAATAGACCATGAAATTACTGACGGCAAAATGATGCCAAGGTACAACCTGGGTAACAGCACACACAAACTGAAGAGCCACTATTGGAGGGTAGGAAAAAAAGTGTCTTTTCCCATTAATGTCATACTATTGTTGGGGTACACTTGAGATGCACTGTGCTTACCTGTGCATTGCTTTCAGTTTCAGATCAGCAACTTTTAAAGAGATGATTTAGGTAATAACATGCAGTAACAATCTGCATAAACAATGTTTCTAACTGTTAATGTTTAACAGGCGGCAACAATCTGTGTCACAGATATGTTGACTCTTAGTGGCTGAAAAAAATTCAGACTGGTTAATCTTAAAATTACAACAAAATCAAACCACTTCATTATACCACCCTTTGTCTCCTAAGACATCTACTAAGACTCTAAATCACAAGACAACCTTCTGGTTATTACTGTTAATGTCACACTGAAATTTACATACAGAGCACACAGACAACTAATATTTAATTAAATGTAAACCCAATGGCTGAGGTCTAAAACTACATTAAAGCTGCCATTTAAAGTCCCATGCTGTGGTGATAAGCAATGAGGCCAGTGTGATGTGTGTAAGAGGAAAACCATGTATGACACACTGACACACGGCGGGTTTTTCCTGTCCGCATCCCAAACCACTTCCATTTCAACTTCTGTTGGATTTTAACCGCACAGAATGACATATGAAGCAGGTGAAGGGGGCGTGAAAATTTTTGCCTGAAGCCCATTTTTTTTTTTAATGAGACAAATGGATAACAAAAAATGTCTCCTCCAAGTCATTTTGCAAAAGATGCAGTTTTTGTATAGGAATCCTAATTAATGTTTTTTTGTTTGTTTTATTTAGTCACTGTGGACAGCCATTCTGTCACCCTGGACTGCAGCATCCCTGTAATGGGACTCATTGTGCTGTACCTAAGTAATCAAGGAGTCCCTGACTGAAACTACCAGTAACAGTCTCAGCTACAATGACTGAAAGCGAGGCCTCAAAGTCTTACAAGAAACAAATGAAGACATGCAGACAGCACACATGATGCATGCCAACTGCGTGCAGAAATGGATTTCAGACTGAATTTTTTGTCTTTTCTTACAATGAAAGACAGCTTTTGAACAGCTGGTAAATGGTCATGAATCCAGCAGACACTTCACTGAAAAAGTATACTTGCGTCTGTAGTTCAGTGAGCACATTTTGATTAGAGGACCTCGAAACACAACAATCTAGCCTTCTCACAGCCAGCTATTTGATTGTCTAATGTAACTCAGAGAAAAAGGAATTATTTGTCAGACTACATTAGCGACCTGAACTGTGTTTTGTCGCTAGATTGACCCATAAAGGCTAGCATCTTGCAAGTTTATTCTTTAGTCTTTTTTTTACTTTGAAACACCCAATTTTTCCCCCAATCTGGAATGCCCAGATGTATCAGAGATGCCGCTCATCGCAGCAAACCCCACTAGCTATCCAACATAGTGCAGACAGACATAGTCTCTTCTCTGAAGCTAAGTGATGATATGATGCTAAGTGCTGCTTCTTTACACACTGCAGCGGTCACTGGCATGCAATGAGACAGACAAATCCTGGCCAACCTATCCACTCCTATCCCTGGCAGAATGAAGATTTAGGCAATATAGCTCATATTGCCTTCAAGGTGAACATCTTGACCACTTAAGTAAATTGGCAGCCCCGCACTTCAGTCTTTTTTTCCCAATGAACCAGTAAAATACACATTTAGTAACCTTGCTAGTGAGCTAGGCTGCAAGCTTTGTTTACTGAAAGCAATCATATCTTAAGTGCTATATTAGTAAACCAAAGAAATAGAGAATTTCACAAATACAATGTTTTGCAGCTACAATTTGATCATCTTCAGTCCCTTGCAAACAAAGGCAGCTAGCAAACTACCTAACACCTGCTCACCAGCTAGCTATCTACTTTCAGTGTTCAAGGTTAAGCAGCTATAGGCTAGCTTGCAAGACCTAGTCAAGCATTTTAAAGTTAAAAAAAGCTAAGTTTAGCTTGCTGGCTTGCTAATTGAATATCGATGTACATCAATCCAGCATTCGACACATGGACACATTTAAACCCCCTAATAGTCCCTCTCCTCTTTTGCAGCAAAATACCTTTAAAATTGAATTCAAATGGTCTGGATGACTGGATAGCTGTTTATCCTCTATGTGTGGTATTGACAACATCTAATAATATACTTGTGGACAGAAAGATGAATATCTACAGCCACCTTCTAGGAAGTCAGAGAGTTGCGGCATTTCAAAGCAAACTAAAACACACTAACTACTGAAAAAAACCTAACACATAGGAGTGTAACAAAATATTGTGAAACAGTGTGTTTAAAATGTGTGAAAAACGTGATGATACACATTATGAGGGTGAAAACAGTTTGTGATAGCAGCTTCCAATTATGCTGCTAATTGCTACAGAATACATACAAAATTCACTCTTTGGTTGTAATTACATTATCTGAACAGCAGAGGGCTGCTTGTTTAGCTACACTTAATGGCTTGCAGCGGAAAGCAAAGTCTGAATGTGGACATATGCTTTTAAAAGTTGAGTTTTGTCATTTATTGTAGAAATCTTTATATCAAGACATCCCATACACTTACCACTACATTCTGTTTACAATTTCAACATGAAATTGTTAAACAAAAAAGCATTGGTTTTGGACATTTTATACCTCAGGAAAAGGAATCTTGTTCAGTTATAATTTGTTTCCATTCAAATTTTGTTCATAATATCGTGACAGTATCGAACTGTGAACCCAGTACTGTGTATCAAACTGACTCATGAGCTGAGAGAATGATTACACCCTTGCTAACATACCTCCTGTCTGAAATCCAATACAACAGATGCAGTCATGTTTACGGAGCACTGAGATATAGGCCCCAGCACAGCAGTGAGAAAAAGAGCAGACAGCTCAGTTTAACTGATAGTGTGCTTGTCCTTAACTTTGAGAAACAAACTCAAGCAACTGATTCGATTCTTACTGCAATGATGCTAGGGTGAGAATAACTGTGCAAGATTCTGAAAGATGGAAGGCTTGCTGGTATTTCCTAAATATGGGAAGAAAGCTGCAAGGCGGTCATGCTGAACACACTCCCCAGAGAGACACTCACCTCTGCACCCCTTCCGCCTGCTCCTTGGTGAAGCTCTTGGCAGACTCTCCCGTTACTGCTTCCTGGCTATCTTTCTCTGGCCTGCCCCTCTCGGAGCCCTCCGCTGGCCTGCGGCGGTACGTGCCATTTGCTGTCGTATTTCCATTCTTTGTCAAAGCCTCCAGCAGCACTACAAAAAAAAAAAAAAATATTCAGAACCCCTGCATGAGACACACAAGACAGACTGCAGTCATGTGACAGCACACAGAGGATGGTATATTATAATCTGACCCCAGTGGCCATTTAGATCATGCTCTTTTACCTCACAGAAGTGTAACCCATATACCTTTGCTATTATGTACAAGGCTACCACTCTTCCTCATGTGCTAGTTCTATCTGTTCTGAAAAGACTATACAGTGATGTTGCACTCCTCCTTACCACCTGTATTCAGTCTCTGTAATAAGAGCTTTGTCATAGTACTCAGCTAAAGCAAGAACATCTAGCCCTACATTTTTTTTAATACTGCTACTCAAATGAAAGCACTTCAGTACATTATCCCTCCTGTTCCAACCTCTGATTGCATCGGGCCTCCCACAGAATTATGCCATCACTGCTGTCATTAGGAGTACCCCTGAGACCTGCCATCCAGGCAGTCTGCATTCCCCCATATCTAACCCCATGTCTCCTCAGTTCCCTCCTTCCCTCAGCTACCCTACACATTTACAGGCCCAATGCATCCATGCCCCTCCTGCTCAAATATAACCTACAGCATTTGTACAGGACCTGTCTCAGCCCCAGTGCCACATAAAACTGAACCCGTTTTCCTACACCAGATTTGTAGCCACACGCTCAACCCTAAATTAGTTACATTAACATTTAATGGTATTGTATTCTATTGTATTTAATGTATTGTTTCGTATTGTATAGTTCTGTCTGTGTTTATGTTTTCAATGTCGACACCTGCACCAAGAGAAATTCCTTGTACATTTGTACTTGGCGAATAAAGTTCTGATTCAGATTCTGGTTTATTTGACTGACACTTTAATCCAAAGCGACTTACAAGTGATGCAGAGTATGACACAAGCAACGCAACAGATACAGTCCTGTTTAAGGAGCACCAAGATATAGGCCCCGGCATTGCAGTGAGAAAATAAGCAAGATAACAGAAATTAGTAAGATAATAAGCACCAAGATATAGGTCCCAGCACAGCAGTGAGAAATTAATAAGAAAAAATAATTAATATGAGAAAGAAAAAACATACTTTCTGATATAGCAGGTATCTTTTTTTACAATGTTATCCATTTATACAGATGGATATTTACTGAGGCAGTTGTAGGTTAAGTACCTTGCCCAAGTGTACAGCAGCAGTGCCCTCATGGGGAATCGGACCGGCAACCTTTCAGTTACGATTCCTGCTCCTTAAGCACTACACTACACTGCTGCACTTCTGTGGCTTGCTTCAAATACAGGTATCTGTCAAAGCAGTACATGTACCCTAAATGCAAAATGCTGCATTTCATAAAAATGTTCAATACATTTAAAATACACTTCCAAGTGGTTTCAACAATACTGCAGTATGGTCAACAAAGTCAGAAAGCAAACAAAGGATTAAAAAGGAAATGTGATTTCAGCATAAAGCAACATACAGTGGCATGAAAAAGTATTTGCCCCCTTCCTGATTTCCTCTTTTATTGCATGTTTCTCTCATTGTATGGTTTCATATCATCAAATAAAATTCATTATTAGATGATGGAAACCGGAGAAAACACAACAGTTTTTAAATCATTATTTCATTTATTTAATATAAAAAGTCATCAATTACCCATATTGCCCCTGTGAAAAATTGCCCCCTTAGTTTTGAAACAAAGAAACCACAAAATTTTAGTTGATAAATAGATTCTGGTGACTGAACACAGCCAGGCTTGATTGCAACCAGCCTTGTTGAGTTTAAGTGGCATATATATTAAACCTTACCGTCAAAGAAAAGTAGTCACCACAAAGCTTCTACAGGCACACAATGCCACAATGAAAGGAAATTCCAGAACAGCTGAGAAAAAAAGTTGTTGAGATATATCAGTCTGGAAAGGGTTCCAAAGCCATCTAAAGGTTCTTCGACTCCACCGAACTACAGTGCAAGCCATTATCTCCAAATGGAGAAGACTTGGAGTAGGGGTGAATATTCCCAAGAGTGGCCGACCTGCCAAAATTTACACCCCATCCGCCTCCGCCCCCGTCGTTTGCCCCTCACCAAGCAGGCAGCGGCAGTTGAAAGAAATGGCGAGGCGGGTGTCATCAAGCCCTCCAGTAGCCCGTGGGCCGCTCCTGCCGTCCTGGTCAAGAAAGACGGCACCTGGCGCTTCTGTGTAGACTACCGCCTCCTCAACAGAGTCACCCCTAAGGACTCCTACCCCCTGCCGCGCACTGATGACGCCCTCGACCACATCGCCGGGTCCCGCTGGTTCAGCTCCCTTGATCTCCACAACAGTTACTGGCAGGTGGAGTTAACGCCGGATCCACGCTGCAAGACTGCCTTCTCCATCAGCCAGGGCCTGTGGCAATTCCAGGTCATGCCCTTCGGCCTATGCAATGCTCCAGCCACCTTCGAGTGCCTGATGAAAAGGGTCCTGGCCGACAGTCCCTGGAGCCGCTGCATCGTCTACCTGGACAACCTCCTCATCCACGCTGCGGATTTCGAGGGCGCCCTGGCTAACCTGAGGGACGTCTTCTGCGCCATCCGCCAGGCCGGTCTGCACCCACACCCCAAGAAGTCCCACCTGTTCCGGCAGAAGACGTCCTTCCTGGGGCATGTGGTCAGCGCCACAGGGGTCGCCACTGATCTGGCGAAGGTGGCCACGGTAAGGAAATGGCCTGTTCCCTGCAACGCTGCGGTGCTGTGGAGCTTCCTGGGGCTGGCATCCTACTACAGGCAGTTCGCCCGGGACTTCACCACCATTGCTAGCCTGCTTCATCGCCTGACCTAGAAGGGTCAGGCATTCCATTGGGGCGAAGATTGCGCCGCCGCCTTCAACCAGCTCCGGCTGGCGCTCGTCGAGGCTCCCATGCTGGCGTACCCCAATCTGCAGCGGCCCTTCATTGTGGACACCAACGCCAGCAACATGGGTCTCGGCGCGGTGCTGTCCCAGGAGGGGGAGCACAGAGAGCAGGTCATCGCCTACTTCAGCTGCTCCCTCAGTCGGCCGGAGCGAAACTACTGCGTCACCCATCAGGAGCTGCTGGCCATCATCCTGGAGCTTCGTCACTTCAGGCCATACCTCTACGGGCACAAGTTCGTCCTGCGCACCGACCACGCCTCCCTCACCTGGCTCCTCAGCTTCAAGGAGCCAGAGGGGCAGCTGGCTCGGTGGCTTGAAGCGCTGCAGGACTACCACTTCGAGGTCCGCCACCGGGCCGGGCATCTCCACACCAACGCAGACGCCCTGTCCAGGCGCCCCTGTGAGGGAGAGGCATGCCAGTTTTGCCAGTGCGTCAAGGACCAGGACACGGCGACCCTGATGGTAGCGGCCCTGCAGACCCTCCCCTCAGATGACAGCAGCACCTCCTCAGCAGGCGACGACAGCGGCGTAGAGACCCTGGACCAGCAGCAGCTCTGCCTGAGTCAGTGCCAGGACCCTGTCCTCTCACGAGTCCAGGCTTGGGTGGCAGCGGGCCAGTGATCGACATGGGCCACATTATCAGCGCTGGACCCCGAGACCAAGGCCCTCCACTCACAGCAGCCCAGCCTCACCAGCCGGGATGGCCTTCTTCATCGCCGTTGGCAGTCCCCCGAGGGCCACCCTGACATCCTCCAGCTCCTGGTGCCGCACCAGCTGCGTCCCAAGGTCCTCCAGCTCGTCCACGGCTTGGCGGGGGCAGGACCCTGCGCCGGCTGCGGGCCCGTTTCTACTGGCCGGGGTGTCGGCAGGACGTCGAGCTGCACATCCACCAGTGTGACTCCTGCACAGCCCGGAAGGGGTCGACCCAGTGCTCCCTTGCAACAGTACCAGGTGGGGGCACCGATGGAGCGTTTACCTACCATCGACCGGGGGAACCGCTACATGCTCGTGGCCATGGACTACTTCACCAAGTGGCCCCAGGCATACGCGGTTCCCGTGGCTGGGCGTCAAGAAGACCCAGACGACGCCACTCCATCCCCAGAGTGACAGGCTGGTGGAGCGGTTCAATCACACCCTGGCCACCCAGCTCACCATCCTCCCCAGTTGCAGGCAGCGGGACTGGGACCTCCACCTGCCCCTGGTCCTGTGGGCGTACCGGACGGCAGTGCAGGAGTCCACTCGCTGCACCCCTGTGGCCCTCATGTTCGGACGCAAGCTGCGGACCCCGGTGGACCTGGTGTTCAGCCCACCCCCCGAGCCCGTGGTGGAGGGCGCGCCTGGACTGGACTACTTACACCACCTCCGGGAGCAGCTCCGGGAAGTACACGACCTCGCCAGGTGAGCCCTCTCCAGCGCCGGACTCCGAACGAAGCGAGCATGCGACTCCGAACGAAGCGAGCATGCGACGCGCGGTGCACGGGGGAGGACTTCGCTCCGGGGATACTGGTGTGGGTGTACAGCCCCGAGCGCAAGAAGGGCCTCTCCCCCAAACTCAACAGCCAATGCGTCAGGCCATGCACTGTGCTGGAGCGGCTCTCCGACGTCATCTACCAGGTGCGGCTGGTCCGGCGGAGCAGGGTGGTGGTCCTCTATTGTGACCGGCTCGCGCCCTACCAGTCCCTAGCTCCATCCGGGGGGGGAGACAGGGGCCGAGAACCAGCTGACGACTTCCGCCACGCCGCCAGGGGGTGGTGAAGGACTTGAGCAGCGGGCTCCGCGCCAGCGGCGGCTTCCCCAACACTTACGAGACTTTGTTGTCGGCAGCTGGGGACAGCAACCCTCTTAGGCAGGGGCAGTGTGACATGTTGCGGTGGTGGGCGGAGCACCACCAGCATGCTCTGCGGGCTACCAATTTGCATTTGTACAAAGTTCACCCACCGTGACTGTGTTTGCTGTTGCATTCAGTTAGTCCCTTCCCTTTTCCCTAGTGTTCTGGTCTTGTGTGTGTTGCTAATAAACGGCCGGTTGGCCAAATTTACGGCAACTCGCAGCATCGTTCTTCATGAACCCCACGATCATTACAATACTTTTTCACACCACTGTACAAGCACAAGAATAACATTTGGTTTTTAGGTAGAGTGAATGTTTCATGACCAGTCTTCCCCACAACTTCAGTGGCAGAAGGACACAAACTAACAGGTGTAGCGCAGTGGTCAAACACAGTACCTCTCATTTGACACTGCCAGTGTGATGAAACTGCATTTAGCCAAATGATCCAAAAGTGAACGCCAACACAACAGTTCATTTAGTGAGTAACCAGAGTTTTTGTTTGACTGTTTGAATACTTACTCAGTAAAAGTGAATGTTTTAATCTCCAATATTCCAATACATTTACTATACTTCTTAGGCCATGTCCACATGCACACAGGTATTTTTGAAAACGGGGGTTTTCCTCCTTCGTTCTTAAAAAAAAATCTCCGTCCACACGAAAATGCAAACACATGCTGTCAAGAGCATGCCAAACCAACAGGAGATGATATAACCCTAACCGTAAAGCCATGTCGGCCAATCAGAAGCCTGAAAAAAAAATTATTATGGCGCACACTCTGATGTCACAAGCCAAAAACTCAGTTTTCCCTGTCTACACATCAACACTGAAAACAGAGTTTCTGAAAATCTTCACCCTGGAAGGCGTTTTGCAAAAGATCCGTTTTCTGTGACCTAAAACGCCGTTTGCGTGTGGACGAAAGGCCAAAAGGCATAGAAAAAGCTATGTTTTATGTACATGTGGACAGGGCCTTAGGCTCTTTTAATAGCTTGTTGGTTTGGCATGCTCTTGACAGCGTGTGTTTGCATTTTCATGTGGCCGGAGATTTTTTTAAAACGAAGGAGGAAAACCCCCGTTTTCAAAAATACCCATGTACGTGTGGACGCGGCCTTAATCTACAATGTTTTATAAGAGGGCAAAGGTCCCAAAGTAAAAAAAAAGTTGTGAGAACCTCACAACTACATTAATTTATATTAAATCATAATGACCGTTAACACAGTGCTTGTGTAGTCACTGCTAATTCTCCACAATGCTAAACTCAGCATGTAGTCAATCATGCAGTTAAAGGATTGCACTCAAGCCTCATAATCTCTGCTTCAACCTGCATGCTCTAGTTACCTCTACTGATCTTTCTGGAATCCCTCCTGACCTGTTCCTCATGAAATCCCCTTCGCTGCCACAGACACTCATTAATGAATGTACAGAGAATGCTAGGAAATGCTTTCCTTTTTAAACCTGTCTCCAAACTATAATGCTAGGTGATCATTTTTAACACTGTAATTGTCCCAACTCCAGATAGGCCATCATAACTTCCTCACAATGTGATCATACAGACAGTGTCACATGTGGAGCTTGACTTTGTTTAAACAAACCTACAATGAGAGTATACTGAAGGAGGTAAAATCAGATAATAAAAACTCCTCCATCAAACAAGAACATGAAACTCTGCCAGTAAAATTAGACTTGTGCTTATGATATCGGACAATTAACTAAGCCATCACCACTGAGATTTCACGCTTGAATGTGTAAACTGGTGTTTTTCTAAAATGCTAAATGCACACAGAAACAATGACAAACTATATAAGATATTAACATAATACTGCACAAACATACTTTGTTCTGTATTCTAAGCAGTTATGACTAGCTGTCCTTCAACGTTGCCTGTGACCAATTGTGACTACTGCATCAGAAAAGCAACAACCTATTTTATTCTAATATTATGACCGTCAACAAGACAAAGTTATGATTGTTATTGTTAACAATAAGAAAACTAATAATACCATCATGAACCACTGTTAGAAAGGGCGATGTACGAAACTGACACACATGCAGCACTCTCCCCACTGTACTTACTCACCCATCTATGGCCAGTTGGCTAACAACCGTGGAATCGACTACGTCTCTCGATCCAATCGTACTGTACAATTCATTAAACCAAAGACAACAAAATATGAGCTCGGTCCTAGGCCTCAGAGGCGATACCGACTGGAGCTAGCTAACGCTGGCCTAACACCTTTCTGTAGATTTCAGTAATTAGCAAACAAGTGGCTAGCATGCCCCTAATGTGTGACGAGCAGTGAGACAATCACTTAAATACATCGAAATTACACGTCCACTGCAGTTTATCTAGCTAGCTAGGTATACGTGTATGATCAGGCAGATGTAGATTCAGGGTGAATCGATGAGCCGAAGGTCTTTTCTTTTTGCTTGTAGGCTAATAGGTTCGAGAATATCAAGCCGTGGTTACCCTGGATAACATTATGGTATGGTAATCTAATTGTTCTGAACAATTAGCAAGTGTTGCGCTAATAACGCGCAGCTAGTCGGTTAAGTTACTTATATCGTTTCTTTCCTTGCTGAGATTCCTAGCTAACTTGTTACAATGATCAGTGTTTGGTTAGTATGTTTCTAGCTAGAGGTGAAAGAATACAACCTGTTTATCACCCAGCTAGCTAGCCCGACACTTACAGCAAGATATGCAGCTAACTAAAGTGTCAGATCAGCTAAACGTTACCTTTTGCTTTATCGGTTGGGTAGAGTTTTTCTGCTTTATTTAAAAATTTTAAAGCCTTTTCTTTATCCCCTGCTTCGAGAGCCTTGATTGCTATGCTTATACATTTTTCTGCTTCGTCCCTGTTCCCTTCCATCTTTCTTCCTCTTCCTCCTCCTCCCCAGCTCAGCTGACTTCTCCACTCTTCTTCTTCGGTGGACTTTTTAGTAGGCCTGTAGGTTGGTTAAACTTACGTACGGGCGCATACCGCCACCTACTGTGCAGGAGTGCGGAGCAGAAAATACGTCAAATGTTTCACATCGCAATAATGTGGAAAATATTGTAGCGGGGAAACATTTGTAAATTTCCTAATACCCAATGTACTTCCCAACAATCAGCGCAAAGACAACTCTAACCGCAAGGTATGAAACGTTCTAATGTGGTGGAAAAAACCCCTTCCAGTCTGGGACTGTCAAACCGGGGGCCTCCCTCCACACTTCACCAAGTTACATAATTTATATATACCTTTTTGTAATAATTTCAGGAAGTAAATTCCAGTGCCCAATAAAGAACAAATATAATTCTGCTGTAACGATTCTGAATTAAATGTTATAAAATAATCGCAGAAAATAAGTACGGAAAATAATCTGATGCAAAAGGTGTATTGTATATGCGCGCAAATCACACAGTAAACCGAGTTGGTCCGCGGAGCAGTTATGTCATCAGTCAAGTCCCCAAAGCAGTCCCCCAAGCTGTCTGAAAAGTCCCAAAATACATTTTTTTAAGTCTTTACCTTAGCCCCTCCTGTAGTGTCACACCTCCTTTTCCTGTTTTCTAGCATGCTTTTTCAATACACCCTTATTTTCACACTTTCTGTATACCTTTATTTTTTCAAGCAGCCTGAAGTTCCCCATTATTCTCCAAACTGCTCTTCATCTCCATTTTTAGCCCTCAAACCAACCTGAATTTTCCCATTATTCTCCAGGCCACACCTGTTACAATTTTTTAATACTTAAGCATCTGGCCAATTTACCAGGCTCATCCTTACTGATACCAACTCCTATTTTCTTTACCTAAAGTAACCCTGTATGTGTTTTTATGAACCAACATAACCCTGGGCAATCAAAAAAAAAAAAAAAAAAAAAAAAACCAAAACCAAATGCATCTTTTATGTTTTCCCTTAGCTCCTCTGAGCTTAGACTCAGACCCCCTTCTTTCATCACACATTTTCTGTACAGTATTGTTTTCCAGTCTGACCTCGTCCCCACTTCACCTTTTGCCTTTTCTGTACACTATTGTTGCTAAACGTGCACCTGTCTGACACACAGAAAACTGTCCTACCTTGGCCGTACACCATCATCTCCAGGACTGCACATATCAATAGGTTGATTTCATGCCATCAAAAAGTTGATCATGTCAGGAGCCACACACGCCAATGTTGCCCCCCGTCAATCCGCCCGCCACAGACGACCAGGACGCAGGAGTACAGGTACAAAAGCTTTATTGAATAAATAAAACAATCCATGCAGGGAAGGCTCACACTCTGCCGACTCCCCCCCTTCTCTACGGCGGCGCTTCCCTCGTCCCGCTGTCCTCCCCCCACGGGCCCGGCGCCCACAGCGAGATTGCCCTACCCCCACACAGCAACTTAAAACCCCCCCACACACTACCCCTGTGCACTCACACCACACGGTGACCCCACAGACTCGCCTCCTGCGCCAGCCCTGGTGACAGGGATGAGACCCCTCTCGGCCGCCCAAGGGAGGGTACCACCCGCCAGGGAGGAGTGGGTCCGCACACACGCACCAGCAAATGAAAAAAGGTGGGACGCAACTCGGCCCGCGCCACTATGCCGGGCCTCACTTGCGTTCCAAACACACAAACCCCAAAAAAAAAAAAAAAAGGTGTGCTGCTGATTTCCTCGGTCCAGACCGCTCCCTTCCGACGCTGGTGTTAGTCGCTCGTCCTTTTCACGCAGCTCCGGAGCAGGCGTTATGGCCGCGCCAGGGGAAAACAGCGCCACAGATCACCCACTCTGCTAGGCCGGGCACGCACGCACACAAATGACGTCCCTTACTGTACAGGGGCACCGCCCCGATTCGCCTCCTGCCCAGCCTGGGGTATCGTCGCGCCGCTGTTCCAGCCTCTCTTCTCCCGCCGGCTTCCGCTGTCTTGCCTGCTCCGGGCGTCACTCCTGGAAGCGGTCCGAATCTGCAGCGCTCCGCCGTCACTTGCTCCTCACTCCGACCACTGTTAAAGAGATCCCCTCCCGGGATCTCTCCCTGCAGTAACACAAAAAGAAAAAACACAAAGGAAAATGAAAACAAAACTTAATATTCACGAAACAAAAGAAAACCCGGCCGTAAACTTCAACCAAAATCAAAACCGAAAATAAACGAAAGCAAAAGAGAAAATTAAACCAAACCGAAAAATAATATCCCCTGTAAAAGGTGCGGTGCGGTGCGGTGCGGTGCGGTGCGGTGCGGTGCGGTGCGGTGCGGTGCGGTGCGGTGCGGTGCGGTGCGGTGCGGTGCGGTGCGGTTGTTTCCCGAGCCGTCTGCCCCCAATTGTCGTGCTTTTATACCTGCACTCCGCTAATCAAGACAATCCAGAACAGCCACGGACCCCGCCAGTTCAGCAGCAGCAATAATTCAATCCCCCGGCTCAAGCACGCACCCACGGTTCTCAATCAATTCCCCCGATTGCAGCGTTCAACGCGACGGCAACTGTCGGCTTACCTCCCGACAATTACTTGCTCCATCCTGTCTGATAACTACTAAGCAGTCTTTGTATAACACTACACAAAGAACCTTAATACTTGCGGACACTAAACAGTCTTTGTATAACACTAAACAAAGAGCCTTAATATTTGTGACCTCCTCCTCACAGAGTCCAGTTATTTTTATTTTAAGCTCAGGGTCCATCTTCTGGGCAATGTCCGGACAGTGTCTAACTCCGATTATCACCCCCAACAACAGGCGGCACTTTGTACCTTACGGCATACAGTTCTCTCACAACTGCATACCCCCCCCTGCTATTTAGGATACATAAAATGCCATTTCTTCACAATACAAAGGCTTTTCAACAGAAAACATAATTTTTTCAGTTGCAAAGTCTGACATTCAGTATCTTGCATTTTGTTCTTTGCAATGAATGTAAAAAATCTCTTCTAGCTTTTCATACTATTCAGAGAGGACATGTCAAACTGAATTCATTTTGAATATTGAAATAGTTCTGTAGCTATGTCTGTTGCAATAATTCAGAAAAAAGCCAGTATCTCACCTCAGACTGGAAACTATCACCAACTGTTGCCACAGAGTCAGAGGCCGTATGGGTCACACTTCAGAAATCTGAACTAGTAGAAAGCCATTAAAGTTAGTGAGGGAGAAGACTGCTAAATGCTGATTTTTAAAAAAAAAAGTTAAGTTAAAGGTGTCAAGCACAGGACGCTTACTGCACAATAAAAATAGTAGCGTTAAAATCCCAGTGTAAACTAATTTTGACTTCCCCAGAGTTAATTAAACAACAACTGGATGTAAATGACCCCCAGTGTTGGTGTAAATAATCTGAGTCGATTATTGCTGCAATTTCTTTACTCCTTGCACAGTAGGCTATATTGCGTTTCAAGCCTCACCCTCTAATATGCAATCTTGCATGAAGATGCCGCTGTCTTTGTAAGCCATTCTGTATAGCTGCTGCGTTGAGAAAGGTGAGCGTGTTGAACATATTCGCCGCGATATTTATTTTGAATGAGCAGAGACACAATAGAGTTACAGAAAACTTTATTCGCTGTCCAGTATCCTTGTGTAAGTGTACAAACAGAAAAATTACGCCCTCTGTTCCAGTCCCAAAGTAGGAACAAGGCGATTGCTGGCTGTCTTGTTTTATTTCCCATCGTCGTCACTGCTGACGGAGCCGCGGTATTTAAAAATGGTATCATGCAATGAGGTGTGCTGAAATAGCACACCTCATTGTAATCCACATTTCTCTCCGTTCCGCCCTTTCATCTCCGTAAATTTCCCCATGGATATGTCTTACATCTCCATACAGCCTATAATAGGCTGAGGCTGTATAAGGGCCCACTAAAGGTCCTCGCCCCCTCTGCAATGAGCCATTGGCTCCAACCCTGGTTGAGACTGCATTGTAAACTAATGATAGACGTGGTTAGTTAACCTCATGATTATAAACTTGGCAGAGCTAACTTTATTGTCTACAGCTATGATGAACTTGATGTTATAATGATTTTAGCTGAGCATGGGTGTAAATCATTGGCGAACTTGGTTAGTTAGAGAGCTGACTAGCAGAGGTGGACACCCCGGCTTCAGAAAGTATAAGTCCTACCATGTATTTGTTCTAGCCATTCACTAAACAAGGTGATTTCACTAATTAGCTCCTCTACCTGGCTGAAGAGTTGTGCTAATTAAATTCAGCTGGTGTAGTGCATGGGTGGAACAAATACGTGGCAGGACTTTTACTTTCTGAAGCCGGGGTGTCCACCTCTGCTGACTAGTATAGTTACATTTAGCCACTCAGGTAATCAGTGGAAACAATTTTTTTCATAGCGTCATTTTCTTGCGCTTTCAAAGTGGAAAGTAACAAGCCAGGTGTATGAACATTAAGTTTGTATTTGTTATGATAAATATTTAATTATATGCATGTATGTACATATGTTTCATACCTACAGTGAAATGACAGAAGGACAGTTTAGTCTAGCAAACATTTCAGGCCATTGAATGTAGCTAAATAATTGTCATCAAGCTAGCATTGGTTAAATTAGCTAGATATTTTAGTTAACTAATGTTAGATAGCTAGATGGTGACACTTGAAAAATGCACCTCCTTGCTCACATAGGCTACAGTGTTTTACTTTAGGATATGTCTACTATTGATCAGCTCAAACTGTTTACCACCCTGTTAAGTATTTATCTAAAGCGTAGCGCCAGTTTAAGAGGAGGGTGTCAATGAATCACAAATGCGAGAGGTTGTGTAGTAGTAACTGTTTGTACTACGGCAAAAGCAGAGAGGCCAGCCAGAGTTGAGAGCTTCCGGGACACAGGGTTAACATTACAACCAATAACACTCCTGGCGCCACCTTCTTTTCCTCAAAATAAAGCCCCATCCTCTGTCAGCATAGCAAAGGGCACAAAACAAACACACATGTCATAAGACAGATCACATCAGCACACACAAACAAAACAGCAGGGCAAGGCAAAAGAAACATCAATAACAATCAAAAAGGTGGCCTAGTAAAGTTCAAACTCCCCCAGTCTCCGTGGCAACTGCCAGTGCTGCCTCAAGCGTCGAGGTGTAGCACTTGGGACAGGGGTAGGTTCAAGTGACCCAAAGGGTCACCCCCTGAACCAGAGGGAGACGCTGCCCCATCCGTCTGGTCCATGTCATCACAAGACAGGCAGGGTACCGGAGGGGGTTCAGATATGGCCGGTGGTATGTCAGGGCTATGCGGGAGAGAGTCGTCCAGGTCCTCATCAGACACAAGGCAATCATTAAGTGGATCTGAGGCTGCAGGGGCTCACCTTGTAGCAGTCAGCCAACCTGACCCTGTAGGAGGTCTGACGGAGCTGAGTACCCGTGAACTTCTGGACATTGCACCACGCCCCATCAACACCAATGACCAGGTATCTGTCATGGGCCTTAGACTTGTTCCGGTCCCCATAAAGGTACACGAGTTCACCAGGTCAGATGGTGGTTGGCACGGCTGCGCGGCCAGAGGGTGTCTTAGACTTCATGCTGTATGGATGGTTAGTGACACGCTGCAAGTGTTGTTTCATAATGAGAACCTGGTCATCAACAGGTAACTGCCTATGGGAAAACTGGTCACGCTGAAGCAGCATTTCACGAGACCTTACGCGGCTGTTCAAGCAGGCAGTGGCGACGGAGAGTAGTAGAGGGGTAACAGCACTACAATTGGACTCAAGACACAGAATCTCACCTTGGAGCTCTTGACCAGCCTTCTCAGCAACCAGGTTCTTGTTAACATTTTTGGCATTGCCCACCTCAACAACCAGCCTGTGTCTAGCGAGGGCCTCATCCCCTGCCAATGCAGCAAACCCAGGGGCTGGGTCAGTCCTGATCACCGCAAAAAGGCCATCAAGGGGGCACAGGCCTAAGCATAGACGGAGCAAGGCGTCTTGCGATGCTCATCCTCTATGAGAGAAGACAGCGTAAATGATGTGACACATTCACGGACAACAAGAATGAACTGGCGGTCATGCCTGCACACATCAGCTGCAAAAGTGGATCTGACAACCTCAAGTGGGTCACTCGTAGACTGGTCACACATGTATACAGGGGCTTTCCTCAAAGCTGCACACTGATGGCAGCCATTGGTGACATGCTGAACAGCAGAGTCCATGTCCAATGCATAAAAGTAGCATTGCACAACTGTTTTCAACTGGGTGGTAGTGCGGTGGTCAAGTCTGACATGGAGGGAGGTAAGTAGACCATCAAGGACGGACCTAGGCACCACAATACAGTCGGTCGAGGCTGCAAGAGGGGTGTGCCAACAAACAACCAGGAGGCCATCCCTACACAATGTGGCGACATTCAGGTAGTGCTTCACATCACAAATGTTAGTCAGTTTTTTGGATGGGCGTGTACCCTGACGGAGATGAGCGCAGGTCTTTCTGAGATCAGAGCACTCTGACTGTATGGCCAGCCACGCTGACCTGTTAGAAAACGGCAGCTTCTGGGAACCACACATAATGTCTTCAGCAGTAACCTGGCGTGAGTCAGCGGCAGTGCAGATAAAGGTACGTAGGGCTTTCACACTCCGGTGCATTGCAGCGGGCAAATTCAGATGGCAGGATAGCTGCTCCTGCCGCATGCTGAATCAGGACCTGAAACTGGCTAGCTGTGGACAGGAAAGTGGTGGCATGAGGGCTTGCTGAAAATTCCCCCCTGCACAGCTTGTCAAAGGCCTGGACACAAGGCTTACTGTCTGTCAATACACAAGTCCTCTGAGCAGACTGAATTATGTAGGGAGCAAAGTGCTTCAATGCTGCCGCTGTGGACAAGGCCTCAATCTCACAGGGCAGCCAGGAAGTCTGGTTCTTTCACAACTTGGCACTAAAGTAGCCTGCAACTTTTAATGAGTCCTTACAGGTGAAGTACAATGTAGCCCCCAGGCCTGGCTCCCTGACAGCACCATCAGTAACAATCCATAGCTGATCAGCAGGCCTGAAAATGTAATGGCATGAGTTGAGGACAAGGCCTTTTATGCAGAACTGTAGGCACACAGCAGTTCGTCTGACCACTGGATCACATCCTTTGAATCGTGTCCAGCGGCCACATCAAGTGGGGCAAGTATGGTAGCACAATTTTTGAGTACGCAAGCCAGCACTTTGTATGTGCCAATGAACGAACAAAGTCCAGTCACAGTCTCTGGAGGGGAGTATGTGGCCAGAGCAGACACACGCTGAGGGTTGGCCTGGATGGTTCCTTGATGCCACACCCAGCCTAGGATGGTGGTCTGTACAGGCACTGTGATGGTCTTAGCGGCAGAAAGGTTCAGCCCACACTGCTGTAGGGCAGACAGAACCCCTCTCCAGACAGCTAGCAGGCCCTCAAGAGTGTTCGCTCTGCAGCACAAGTCATCCACCACTTAGGCTATATGGCCCTGCTCAGGAAGTTCCCCAAACACCCTGCATGTCAACTCCTCCAACACTGTCTCAGACCCCGGCATGCCCATAGCACTCTACATACACACGGACGCCCTTAAATGGTGTGACAACCCCACAGTACTTCCATGAGTCTCTGGACAGAGGAATTTGGTAAAAGGCTTTGGTGAGGTCTGTAGCGATGATATATTTCCACTGAACTATCAAGCGCAGGGTGGAGTTGACGTCAGACATCAGGGAGGGCTGAGGCTTACTGTATCAGCCAACATCTACGAATGCCATGGCAAGGCGAAAGCCACCTCCAGGCTTCTTGACGAGGAACAAAGGATTGACGTATTCCACTGAGATGCCAACATCCTCAGGCCTCCTGAAGACAACCGATCCCCTCTACAATGTCAGAGTGTGCCTGGAGTTCTTGTAGCTGACCCCTGGAGTACTGCGGGACCCTACCCTTGCGTTGTGGGGGTTGGACAGACCCCATGTTCACCCTGGCCTGAAAGGGGCCCACAGCACCATTATAACCCTTATATTGGGGATCAAACACTTTGTCAAGTTCCCTGTGCAGTGCACGGAACCTATCACTGACATCAGAGGGCATGATGTTACCTGGATCCAAGACCACAAGGTCAGAGAACAGGGCAGAACTGGGTGTAGGGGGAGGCTTGGGAGGAGCAGCTTGGGATGTAGCATCATTGAATGAGGGGACATACGTAGCACAGACACGACACACATGGTCATTTCTCTGGACCAGCTGCGGTTCTCCAGTGAAATTAGGGACACGGATCTTCCCTAACACACCCCGTAGCAAGGCTGGTCACACAAGGCATCAATTTGTGGTTCAATGGCCAGCTCACTTTCCACATCACAAAGATCTGGTGGCAAATCGAGCTCAATGTATTCCCCCGGCCACACAGTAGACTTAGCTGGGGTGCGAAGCACATGAGCGTGTCGTATGGCATGTCTATCCATAGGTGTGTGGTAGGTGCTGTAGCGGTAGGCTTCATCGCCCACACAGACCTGGTGTTTGGCTGGCGTGATGGAGACATCATTCTTTACCATAAAAGGAATTCCAGCAAGAATGTCAGAATCAAGATTCTCGATGACGAGGCCTTCAAAGTAGAGGTTGTGTCCGTCTCTGTGGAAGTATGGTCATGTCTCTCCCGATACTTTCAAAGAAGATGAGCCATCTGCCTGGTAGGCTGACTGTGTACTCCCTGTAATGGTGACACCTAGTCTCGTTGCACATGAGGCCTTCATCATGTTCCCTGTTGCACCGCTATCAATGGTGAGCCGCACAGGGGGGTGCTCATGGAAGGTGTCGAAGTACAGGGGCTGTTTAATAAGCACACGCTGCACAACACTGGATGCTATTGCATCATCACCAGTAAAATCATCTGACTCGCCGTCAGCCTCATCCTGCTCACCCACCACCTGGCAGGTCTTTACCATATACATTCTATCTTGGGAGGACAGGAATGGGCATTTGCTGAGGAAGTAATTATCAGGCCTCCTGGCCTCCTTACAGAGAGGGCATGACTTCCTTGTTCGGATGGGGTGGGTCTGCTTCAGACACAGCTGCACGCATAGCCCTATCATCCTCTGAGGCCTGCAGTTCATCCAGTAATGACTCAAGGGCTTGTGAAATTTCTGGCTCAGTGGATGCTAATGTGCGGGACCGAAACTCTGTGCCATACCATTTGTGATGGAGTGCCGTCACTATGGTTGAGTATGCGCTCTGACTGCCTTACCAATGAGCCTGGCTCTTTGGTGTTGCGGTCAAGCTGCAGGTTTGGCACCCTGTAGATCCGGGTTTGAGCCCAGGTGGGGTGACTGCTCTCTCCCTTCGCTATACCGTTGTTTCACAAGTTTAGGTAAATTAGCATGTATGAGGCGGAGCCATGTGAACACAACAAGGTTCTCAAGAGAAGGTGTTAACTCCTCATCCTCAGTCACAGTATCCCCCAAGTGGCTGATGCCAGAGTCTTTGTGCAGTAAGTTATCCTCTACAAAAGCCATTAGATGCTGAAACAAATTCTCTGGTCTCTCATTAGGCTCCAGTTTAATAGCAACAAAGTCAATGAAATGGGCACCAGTGCACTGGAAGCCATAGTGTTGGCGAATAGTTTGCCATATGTGACCAATGGAGGTGGAGTTTTTGACTATACTGTGACGAGAAATTACAGGACAATAATTAGCTATTTGTCCCAACACTAGCTCCAACATGCTCACCTTCTGTTCCTTTGTGCGACGTTGTGCACGAGGGATGTCCTCACCGTCGTCCGTGAAACCTCTGCATGGGGAGGTTTTAGACTTTTAGACCACACCTAATGTGTCTCAGTCTTGAGCTTTGCCAGGTATGCTGCTGATTGCTGCTAATTTGAGAAATTATTTGTGTGTATGTTAGCTTGCAAGTTTTATTTTGTCTCATTTTTATGTAAATGGCGACCTATGAATGCTCTATAAAATAATAGATATGAATAGATTCATTTCCTTGTTTGAAAGTGTGAGTGAGTACAGGTCTCCTTATGTTTAAAGAACCTTAGTTTATTACAATGCTTGGTGGGAAATAGTGGGATCAGATTATGGGAATATTTGATTTTAGGAGCAATAGAACATATAGATATGAAATTAATCAAAATTATATCCCTGAGTTTATTGATCGTCATACAGATAAATTTTCTGTGAATGGCTGCTTTGAATCCCAGAGCCAGGAGAGCTGTAGAGGGCATCCATGTCCTTCCAGGTTCACACGTGAAGCATGGGAATCGGTGGAGTCCAGGTACTCTGTCTTTCATCTGTGACACATTTATTCCTAGAGCAGCTTCTTTACGAGCAGTTTTCTCAAGAAACTTCGTAAATGAAGTGTAGAGTGCATATATGTCATTTTACGTGCATTTTGCAAGGCATCTATTTCCTAATTAAACATCTCCAATTCTAGTAGGGCTGCCCCCTAATAGTCGACCAAACCGTTAGTCGATGAGAAGAGTCTTAGCTGACCAAGTTTTCATTGGTCAGTTAGTTGCAGAAAAAAAAAAAAAAAAAAAAAAACTCAAACTCCATTCAGGAGCTGCGCCCTGTCGTTAAAATGTTATTAGACTATGTCGGGCAAGAAATCATCCAAAGCGTGGGATCATTTCGAGCGTGTAAAGGATGACCCCAAGAAGGATCATGCAAACTCTGCATGCGAAGATTCGCCTATCATTCGTCGACCTCAAACATGACTGATCATCTGAAACATGTAAGTACACAATTAAACAGTAAACGATTTGTGTTGGCCCAATGTTGGCCCATTGTTATTTTTCAACATTGGGCAACCGTTGTTTTTGCTCATCAGTTCGACGTTGGCCCAACTATGATGGCCCAGTGTCGCACTCTTTTGTTCTTACAATGGTGGCCCAACAGTTAATCTGCACGGATGGCCCAACATTGGCAGCCAACTATAATCCATATGATATTCTGCACAGAGCAGTATTTGGTTCTAGAACGTTACGCTAACACCGTTGGTCCAAAGTCGCCAGCAAACCATTACTGATTAGCCTATACCATTTGGTTTCAATGTCATTTTTTTCTACAGCAAAGAGGCATTTGTTAGTAAAGACGGTACTAGGATAAATACAACGTTTTGGTCTTCTGAAGTCGGCAGAAACAATTATGTGCCCTTTATATCCAACATATCACATTTGCAGAAATATGCAGCACTACACAGAGAAGAAATTTCCATTCAGAATTTAAGGTTGGAGAAGTGTTTATCTGCCTCACTTTTAGCTGTTGGAGATATCAAAGAGAGGAAACGAGCAGGCTATATTAGACTAGTTAACATGAGGAAATGATGAAAAATAAGAAAACTGATTTATTAAAAACATTTTAATAAAATATTGACAGGATTTTAAAATGAAATAAATAGCTAAAATCAAACTTAAAGAAATGTATTTGGAACAATTTAACAGGCTAAACTATGACAAAATACATACACAAAAACACAAAATGACAGAACATGTGTTACATTTTTAAAAATTATTTAGAATACAATTGCATTTAAAATACAGTAGGCCTAGGCTACTTTTAGAAACGTAATTAAAACTTGCGTTCCTCGCCTTCCTCCCTCCGTCATAGTGTAATGAAACAGACTGGGATCCAAGTGCGGAAACACAAGTTTAATTCCAGAATCCAAAAGGCGTAGTCAGGGACAAAACAGGTCGAAAACGGGAAATCCAAGGAGCAAACAAACCAGAATCCAAAACACAAGAGCAAGGTCCAAAAACAGGCGAGGGGTCAAAAAACACAGGAACAATCAGAATGCGAGAATAACAAACGGCTCAGTAAAGACTCAAAAGACAATACCTCACAATGAGGTAACCAAAACAGAGTCCTTATAAAGGCAGGGCTTGATTGCTTGAACGCACCACAGGTGTGGTGGAGCCAGGCTGAGCGGGGCGTGGCTGAGCTTGCAGAGCGGGGCGTGGCTGAGCGCGCTGAGCGGGGCGTGGCTGAACAGGCTGACTGGGAGCAGGTGTGACACATAGTATATATAGGGTTCGGTACTATCCGTGGTTTCAGGCATCCGCTGGGTGTCTTGGGTGTTTTTTAACAAAAGGCTGTTTTTTTAATTAGAGTGCATGAAAATGCACTCTATTGTTATCTGAATTTTTCTTATTAGAGTGCATGAAAATGCACTCTATTGTTATCCGAATTTTTTTTTCTTATTCTTCTTTTTCTTCTTCTAACCAATTTTGTGCGTTTAATACAGCTTCAACCGTTTAACGTAGAAACTTCATTCAAACTGTGTTGCGTAGGTCTTACAAAGGACACTTATGCTATGTATTTTTTATTTTTGTAACATTTATACTTTTTAAACTATTAATTAAAAACTATAAAAATTTTCCCCATAGACTAAACATTGGCCTTTATGACATCACAATAGAGCCATTAAGCAATTAGAATCTTGTGGCAGCTGTTCTGACCACCTACATCTGTTTGATGTAGGCCTAAATACTTTTATCTATGTAAAATTAGACTGTTTGCATTTTCATGCACTCGTAATTCCCTGGAATTACATTCTCTAGTTAACTTTGTTGTTGTCGTTCAGAACGGACTGTTTTGCAGTGCTCCAAATCACGGATCGTATGTCCCTTTGTATGTGTGTGCGTACCTGAAAACCGTAAGTTGCTTTCCCTCATGTTATCGATATATTTGTATATTGTTATCCTATTATATAAACGGCAGTTAATGCCGTAATTCCCTAGCGTTTACCACAGCTAGCATTGTTTCTAAATTACGGCTAGCGGTAGCATAATATAGCTAGCTAACGCGATCGGACAGGGTAGCCGCTATCTGGTAGTTTGGTTAGATAAACCGTAATTATTACTGTGCAGACGGGATGTTATGAATGTTGGGAGTTAAATCGATACTGTTTACATGTGGTTTGCTCACACAAGACGCGGAATTAGCTGCATACGTGAATAGCGCGGCTAGTCAGCTATTAGCCAGCAAATAGCGCCGCTAACAGTGCTGATGGGCAGTGTAGTTATTAAGGGGGAAAAAGCGCCACCTGGCAAGAGATGTGGTACACTGCTAGGATAAAGTTGTAGAATTACAGTATTGACTACCAGCATCTGTTAGAGGTAAACAGTATATTTTAATTCCTTTGTTCTGTATTGCATACATAAGTTAAATGCCCAATGTTATAAAAGCTCGCTGGGCTTAATATTTTGTTGTATTTTCCACATTCACTTGATGTAACTAGTTATTGCAGCACCTGTAATAGTTGTAGAGATGTAAGTGCAATGATTGTAATAATTGTTTGAACTTCTTTGTTTATAGAACCATACACATACAGCAAGGAAAATAAAGAGTGGCACTGGGACACCTGTGTTCTGCAATCTTGCCGGATGCTCCGTAGTGGTCACACCTGTCCCAAATCACATCACCCTTGAATCCCCCTTAACACAGAGTATATCCTTGAATATTAAATGCCTTTCATTTTTAATGGGAACTTTTAATGGCAACCCGCACAGGTAGCATTGGTCTTTTTTAGTTTTCATTGCAATAGTTTTCTCTGCAAGATAACTACTCTGCTATGATAAATGTTGAAGATGATGTTGCTGTCTTTACTATATAGAGCTGGCACTAGTGCACCCCAACTAATATATTGTAGTAGTGGGCTTTAATTTGACAAGAGGTTGCTGGCTTTCCAGAGGTATTTGTGCTACCAACTTTACTGCAAGGTCAACAGAAAACCTGTCCCTTCCTGATTATACAATACAGCCCAGCCAACCCTGTTGCTGTAACAGATGGTTCAGGTAATGGTGTGAACAATGCTACAGAACAACAGAGGTATATAAGGAACCACATTCAAATCTTAATTTAGCCCAGATGGCAGGTGTCCAGGTTACTCTTAATAATTGTAATCAGGGCATTTCAAATAAATTGCACATTTCTTCATACCTTTTTTCAAATTAAGTACATATTTCCCTCCAGAGGCTTGTAAATGAATGGATTCATAGTAAAGCAGAGAATCTTACAGTGTTCTAGACCAGGCTGAACACAGTGCTAGACCAGTAAAATGAGCCTATCTGGACTGATCAGCCTTTTCTTATCACTGAATCTTATGGTCTTATGTATTAATGGGGAGCTCTGCTTTCACTTATACTAAATCATGTCATTCAGTTCAGTACCAATATCATGTAAATGGCCCACTGATTCATTCAGTGCTCTGCTATGTGTGGTTCCTCATGGCATCTTTTTATGCCGATGAATGCAGTTTCTTTCTGATCTTTGTGGGAAAACCACACTGTTGTCAACAGACGAAGTGATTTGATGAGCACATCCAAACTCCCTCATGCTGTTTTGTTTTGTTTTTTAAACACTGGTGCTGTGCGCGAAGAAGTTAATTTCCAGCATTATACTTCTTATTACTATAACATACTATATACAACTACTTAATGGACAGCCGAGAGAGACGTTTTATCTTTAGACTTTTATCAGCTCACCTTCAGGGAGGGAGGTGTGATTAAGATTATTATCAAAATAAATCCATAGTCTTTGTGTGTCTGAAGTGTAAATGGTTGACAGCCCTACTTATACCTATAAGATTTTAGAAGGTCATGAGGTCACCAAAAAGTGATACTTTTTGATTAAGGTGATGTTTCACACTTGAAGGTGTTTTGGAGGAAAAAATAAATCAGAGGTGTACAGAGTTAATTACAGCTGATTAAGAGTTAGTGAAAATTTACGGAAACCAATGTACCTCCATGCTGAAAGCTAACTGACCTCCTCCAGTATAAACCATAAATACCGTAAACAATGCAGTTTAATTTAGCCTTAAATCTGTGGCAATAATACAATTCAGAATGGGCCTATGAAAATTTGCAAATTTGCAATATGCAAATTTTGTCCAAGAAACTGGTATCATGCTGGTATAGTGCTGTTAAAACATTTCCTCCAAAGTATAATATTATTGAGCTCCTTGTACTGGGTCTGGACTTGAGGTTAAATGACTTGTACTTGAACCCAGACTTGCAGTTTCAGGCAGATTTAATTAAAAATATTTGCAAAACTGTTAATTTTAAAAATGAAAATGTGATAAAATCAATTTTTTTCATTCAGAATTTTTGGAAATTTGGAATGAATCATTTGTAATGTTATCTTCCTGATCAACCGGTTACACAGTGACATACAATGTTTAGTAAGTATCAAGCGCAAATTTTTTGAGATGTCAATACCGAAGCTATCAAAGTTGCATTTGTATATTATACTGTTAATGACAGAAATGAAGTGCTGGCAGTTTGCACGACCTGCAAGAGAAAAAATGAAGACAACCTTGTCATCATCATCATTTCTAGATTTGTGTTTAATTATACACACATTCTGCACTTATACTGATACAAAATGCAGCTACACATCTGGTTTTCAACCAGCCAAAGAGGGCACATGTTACACCTCTCTGTCGCTCCACTGGCTCCCTGTAGCTGCCTGCAGCAGGTACAAGGCCTTGTTGCTTGCATTCAGAACAACCAACAAAGCTGCACCTACCTACCTGAATGCTGTATTACAAATGTTTGTTCCCTCCCAACCACTACAATCTGCTCCTGAACGGCGTCTGGTGGTCCTATCATCGCGGCACAAAATCACTATCCAGAGCTTTTTCTGCCATTGTCCGCTGATGGTGGAATGACCTTCCACACATCATTCGCTCTGCCGAATCCCTCACTGTAGTGGTGACCTCCCCCACCTGAGTACAGCACCAATACTTGTGGGGTGAAGAACTGAGGAGACCAAGCCCTTGGGGACAGAGTAGCCTATTGTTTTGTTGTTGTGTGTCTGTGTAAGTAAGTACTTGAGTAAGTACAACGCCTGAGTTCAACTGGGTGCATTACAACTGTCTGTAGAGAGAGAAGGGTGATATGCATTCTTAATCAATTTATATTATGTGTACACATTGATTAAGATTGTGTCTGTCATGTATAAATGTTTCATTGCTATACCATTAACACAGTTAAGAGTCTGTACTGTATCGCTATCCCAGTGCAATGTACTTTGCAATATCGCTTGAATGCCTGCCTGTATATATTGAGTATAGATGATAAATATATTTTAGATATGCTATAATTGCATTATCATGTGGTATTGTATATTTCACATTCACCATATGATCCATCAGTTCTGATTTATTGTTCTTCCGGAATCTTTCCAGGAAACCACACACATCCACACATTCTACACCTACTCCATGAAATCCTCAATAAAATTCTGAACCTGGAACCTGACTTGTGTCCTGACTGACACCCCACTGTGACAGCAACATTAGTCTGAACCTAGCCTATGGGTAAAACTGCCCCCTTGGTTTCAGCGCTCGTGTCTCTTCCAGCTCGCTTGTACTTCGTCTGGCCGACTATTGAAACTTGATCATGCAGCACTTACAATATTGTGACTCCCTGTATGACTTTCACTTGTGTTGTACTCACCCTCACTTGTAAGTCACTTTGGATAAAAGCATCCTCCAAATGAATACATATAAATGTACTGACTGCTACCCAGCACAACATAATTTAAAAAAGATGTTATTTGAATTTGTTGCCTCTGTCTCTACTTTTGTAATCTTATTCTTTGAATAAGGAAATTTGACACTTTTTTCCATTCCTCACAACAGAGTACTGGTGACTTGAACTTGAACATGGCCTTGACTGGAGACTCGGTTATTTGACACTCGACTTGGACTCACAAGTAAGTGACTTGACTACAACAGTGATATCTGGGCATAATGCCTACCCCCTAAAGTTATATCGTACAAACTGCCCTCCTCTGATCAAGATAATTACACAGAATAAGGTCCTTACACAGGATATGACAAATGGTCCACTTCACCCACTGCCTTTTTCGTCAAATTAATGTTGTAAGGATAAAAGTACTTTCTCATTTCTTTATTTCAAAGTCTCTCCTGCCATCTGCTTTGAATACCTCTATTGAAAGATTATTTCCAATAATTAATGTAATTTACTGAGCTTTTCAAACCAAAGGGGATGGGAGGGGTATCCTACTAAAGTTATGACTGTGCTGCCTGTTTATCCAGAAAGAAGATGTGATTAGCTGGTTTTTGGGAAGGCTGGACTCTCTCTAGGTCTAAACTGAATCTGTTTCATGCTACCCTAGAATGTTACAATCCATACCATTTATTATTTAAAGGCCACAGTCTTCATCTGACAATACTGTTGTGCATAGTGCTCTTTTAGATTGGAAAGATGTAAGGAGATACCAACACATACAACTCTGCATATTATTAATGTTCTTCTACTGCTTTAAATCCTGACTTTCACACACAAATTAGGACTGCTGGACTTTTGGAGAGTTTGTCAGAAGGAACTTGTCATGTTCATTTACACAATACATCTTTAAATCATTTAAACAGAAAGGTTTACTACAGTTTCTTCAGTTTAACAGTTTCTAGTTTTCTACAGTTTACAGTTTTACAATTGAGACTTACTGTGGAGTTTCAAATGAAGGGGGGCAAAATGTGTCTTAAGCAAACTAATGTTGAGAAACTCCTCTGATCACCTGATAATCTCAGGGGTAGGCTCTCAGATTTTTATGCAGTCCTGTCTAATAGCAGTACAACATCCAATGACTCACTGAATTCTGTATGGGAACAAGACCATGAGCAAACATTCAGTGAAGATAGCTGGGTCCTTATCTGTGAAAGGGTATTCTTTAAATGCACCTCCATTAATCTACAGATGCTAAATTTTGGTTTATCGATAGAATTTACCCTACCCCTGTTGGCCTTCAGAAGATGCTTTCCAGCACCTCTCAAATGCACTACGAATGAATGACAGTACAGGTACTCATTCATAATACTTTTGCACTTAGTCATGGTCCAGTCATTTTGGAAGTAGCTCAATCACTTAATTGACTCGATTGATTTTGAATTATGATCCTGACATTGTCTTTGATGAAGGCTTAGCATACACTTGTACAGTACTGTAAAGTAAGTAATTAAGGCCTTTGCACACCAAGTCCGTATTTTTCATCTGAAATTGTCGCACATTTAAAAATAAATACGACCATGTGTCAATCACATTTACACACCGACTCCGAAACTTTCGTCCGTCATTAAAGTTTTCGGAACAGGTTCAATTTTCTGCGTTTTTTCGCCTCCATCAAAAGCCTTTAGAGAGTTGTTTGACCACTCAGAGCCAACTGGAACAATTTAAAGGAATCTCAAGAGGGTGTAAACACTGTGCATGCACGAACTAGGCAATAAGGCAGCTCAGCCATTACGCACGACTGGATCTGGGATCTCCGGCACAGCCTTGAAACACAAATACTATCAGCTCTGGCAGAAAAGTGTGATAAACAGACTGGTCACAGGACAGCTATTGAATATGATATTGTATGTTGCAGCATTTTGAGGCTGTGCGCTGAATATCTGCAGACACAGTCGAAAGACTGATCAGCTAGCACGCACTTTTCCGATGGCACAATTTGGATTGCCTATTAAACTCATGAAGTGTGTGTGTGTGTGTGTGTATGTGTGTGTGTGTGTGTGTCTACCTTAGACATACTACCAGCCACTGTTCAGGATCAATTGGATCATGGAAATTAGTGGTCTTCTTTTTAATGTGTGGTTCCAGTATTGCTAGCACCGTATCAAACTGGACCACTGACATCCTGAAATAGACTTGGAAACGACTGGGATAATTCCGCAGCTCCTTAATCAGCAGGTGAAACTCTCCTTCCTCTTGACGCATTCTCAGGACTGGATGGACCCAATATTTTCTTTTTCTTCTTCTACTTTCGAGAAGTGAAAGGACCACAAAATCATCTTCACTGCTTGAAGACTCCATTTTGTGTCGTACTGCGAGTTTTCGCAAAAGAGAAATATAACGCATCGGACTCAGTGGGCAAGGTTTCTGTGCGTAACGATTTTTATCGGATGACGGATTAAAAAAAACGCATACAAAAAATACGGACTTGGTGTGCAAAGGCCTTTACTGTTGAGGCAGTCTTCCCCCAGAAGTGCCAAATATTTTATTTTTATTTGAATCAAAAATCTGATACATTTTCAAAAATATTGTCACCTTTATGTATGTCTTTGGAGAGTGTCATATGACCAGAAAAAGTGTGATTGGTAAGAGGAGGTTCAGGTGCTGTCTGTGTTCCTGTGCAGTTCTATGGATGTTCTGTTCTGGCTTACACGCCTTCAAAAATGCTCATATTAAACCAGCCAATCAGAACACTTTTAGCTGCAACAATGGCAGAAATGGATTTTTCAATGTGGAATACACTGAGCTGACTGACTAGTCCTTGTGAAGTATCTGTGGTAAAATACACATGGAAGCAGTAGAATAATTTTCTTTCAGTCCAAACAGTGTAAGTGGTGTATACATGCATTCCTTTCACGGTAAGGAATGAAACCCAGTGAGAACACAGATCAGTGTTTGGGTGCTATTGACTTTAGAAGTAAATACAAGATCTACACAAGCCTTGTGAGTTTTTTCATCTTGGTTTAGCAGGATTCTTGTCAACCGATCTAGTATGAGGGAGTCTTGGCCTCACTTTTGGACAAGGAATCAACAGTCGTCAGTAAAGCTGATCAGTTTTATTACATTCGCATACAGCGTTACTACATGTTATCATTATTTGGAAAATTTAGGTTACATCGCAGATCTTCCTCTTGTACTTTCTGATCCAGTCCTCTCAATGACTGTACATGAGGCCTTGGGATAAGGGGAGACTGCAGGACCGACACAGCATTTTTTTTTTCATTTGTAGGAATGAAAACCACTCATAAGAATGCAGAAATAAAGTTTACAAAATCCTTTAAAAAAAAAAAAGATAACACTAATAAAAACCATTGACTGTCGGTGTTGTCCTTTGGGGGTGTGCTCTTTGATGGGTGTTGCAGAAGTGGTACAGGTAAAGGCTGGTGCAGGTAAAGGATGGTGCAGTTACAAGGGTGTGGTGCCGGAGTCTTCCATGCTGTCCAGTGCAGCATGGATACGAAAGTGAAGACGTGACTCCATGGAGTAGCCTTTGTAGTTCAGCCTGTAAACCAAACAGAGGAGGGACGCTAGTAAGGCAGTGCTTTCTGACATCCACCTCACATGCCACACATAACTGTATCTCTCCAACACACACAAGATGAGATGGATGAGAGATTTAGAAGAATAAACTCCAGTACATGGTGCTGTGCCATCCATAGTATTACACTTGGTAAGTCATGACCCGTGAAAAGAGACACTTACTTTGCATTTTCTATGAAGCTTCTTGCCTTGGGGAGGTCTCCCTGCAGTTTGTAGAGCAGGCCCAGCTCATACAGGCAGAATGGGACCAGGTAATGGTCGAACTGTATTCTGCTCTCACTGGAGGATACACAAATGCAGCTTTTACGGTATTTCCTTCTGAGGACAAGCATAGCATGATCAGTTCTGAGATTAAATGCATGCAATTATGTCATTATTAATAACAGAAGTTCAGGATGAGGCTTGAGTGCACACCGTTCAGGGTTACGATTGCGTGTATGTGTGGTTAATAAATTAGGTCCCGGGACCTGAACATGATTCTGGGTGCTTTCACGTGTGCAGTCGCAGTTGCTCCTAATAAACTGGGTGGTTGAATTCAACCAGGTCCCCTTCGCTGTAAAGTGCTTTGACACACTTGAAATTTTGCACTATACAAATGCTACAAATTATTAGCACTGATCATGTGTGTTCAGAACACCTGCCCTCAATAGCCCTCAGGTTGTGTGTCTCACAAAACACCTGATCAGATTATTTCAATTCGCTTCAATTCAATTCAGTTCAGTCCTGTCCAGTCCAACATGATTTATGTATGCCCAGATAAATTGCTATACTGGGCAATTACGAGGACAGTGTTACAGGTAAATCCTCAACACGTAAAGCAAAGGCAGTACCATATACAAATATCACATTAAACACTCCTCAAACATAATTCAAACGTGTACAGTGACAACATGATTGCAAGGGTATAGGTTAAGTGCAAGTATAGAGACAATATTTAGATGCCTGGAGCAAGTCTGCAGGCTAATATTAGCTTTTAACGTGAAAAGGAGGCCCTGGATCAATATGCTCCAGGACACAGTGGGTCTTGTCATACATAGCTAATCCTTACCTGGATATCACCTGTGTGAAGCACAGCTCTGCCTGCAAAAGCCTGCTCAGGTGTTTCAGACAGAGGCCCTTCAGCATCTGGACAAGGCACTGGTCATCAGTGTGGTATTCTGTAGGGTCTAAAGGGAAACAGAAGCTAGTATAAGGCATCACAACCCTATCCACAAACAGAGGTTCACAAAAGCTGTGTCTCCTCACCTGTGCTGTCAGTATGTTCCCGAAGTGGAAATGATATTATTCATTCAGAGAGTGGGTTCAGAGAGCTTCTCCACCTGCAGCAGCCTATATAGGAAGCATTTCAACTCATATTCAGACTCCTACCCTACCCTAACCTAGGGTCCCCACCCTACTCTACCTTATCCTACCCTGCCCTACTCTACCCTAAGGAAACAGACAGGCCTGTGCAACAAAAACACAAAGTGGTTAAGATATAATTTCACCTACCCTACCTTACCCTACCCCATTCTACCCTAGTGTCCTACTTTTACTCGCCTATACAAAATGAATGATCTCATTTTGGTTGCCTTTATATACTGATTACTGATGGAGGACAGCAGTGGAAACTGCCTCACAATCAGATTTCAGTTTCATTTGTGTGCAGAAGTGCTCTGTGACAAATTCCATGTATAGATGCTCTGCATCAAAAAATTTCATTCATCTCATTCATTCACAACTCAACCAGCTGGACAGCTGACACCCCTGCATCCACATCTGTCTGTCTGTTCAGGCATTTGTAGCTGGGTTTGAAATACTGATATACATCTACACCATTTTGATGGGTCGTACTTACATGCATTTGCACACACACGCAGTGGGATGCTATTTCACTCTTAGGCAAGGAGTAGAAGTTTTGCTGGACTCACTGGTGTCGCTCTTCAGCTGCTTTTCCGCCTCCTCAATAGTGACAAGCAAACGCTCTGTTAGTTCTGGACGCTTCCCAACGATGGTGAAACCGTTCCACACATACATCATTTCCTGTCAGGACAGACACATACATGCACACACAGTCCTTTAGCAACCTAATTAAAGCCAAGCAATAAAATTGAAATAAATGTTCATTTGCAATGTTTACCATTGTCTTAGCAAATAGTATATTATAGAAAGTAAATGTGCCAACTCTTGCCAATTTTTCACTAGATTTGGATAAAGGACAGTTCATGAACTGTTTAGTGTTTCTGTCCTGATACACTTACCAATACAGGGATTACCAGTGGCACTGGCGTGGAAGAGGAGTAGCGCCGGGCCTTCCTGACCGCAAACTTCTCTGTTGGCATGGATTTGCCAGCAAACCGCATCCTCAGGCCCTCCACCTGTCTGCCATGACCCCAGGAACAAAGACAACCAAGCTCTTTCAAGCATTACATCCATAAACTGAAAACAAGGCTGACCACCACAGAAGAAGACATGAGAATATAACTTTCAGTGAGCTAGACAGCCATGTGTATACAGTACATCATTTATATGGAGGCTGTTACCAGCTGTGGGTGGGGTGAGTGGGGGGCACTAAGCCCTTGTCACCTGAGCGTCTGATCAATGGCTGTGACAAAATTAGCATTTTTTATCACTTGTCCTATGCACTTCCCTTTAAAATGATGCCGATTCACATGGTCAAGGGTATCCTATTCCCCAAAATGAGCTTTCACCTGCCGTCAGTTGCTGTGGCATCCCAGAATCCCTTTCTTTTGGCATTCGTATAGACTGCTTGTTACAAATTTTGCATAAGCCTTTACATAACTGCAGTGATGCAGAAAATCACTATGCTGTTACCACAGATAGTGTTGAATTTTACTTTAAGAAACTCTGGACCGAATATTGGACCAAATGATTCCAGCACATTTTAATTAGACGTTAACAGAAACTATGACAAACAAGTTTGCATTTACATGTATTCATTTGCCATTCTAGCCCGACCAGAGGTTTACCCAGAGTGAACTATGGTATGCATCCAGACATCAAGCAGACAATGTCAATAGTGAGAAACCCAAGATGTTTCATACCAACCGTTAGCCACATTTACATGTGACTGCGTCTCGCTACAATGTAGATAGCCCACCAAGATCAATTTAACATTTAACAATTTAACATTTAAATTGTCACATTGCTTGTCTGAAACTACGATTAATTGGACCAGGATTCTTGCATTAAAGTAAGGTTTTGTGCATGTATCCACATCAATATTTTGCACTGAATGTTTCGTCTGCAGATTGATCAGCTGGACTGCGTCCAGGTCTGAAAGGAACCTGGGGGTAATGATTGATGCCCAGCTGAAATTGATGTTGCGTTCAAGACACGTCGGAAATTTGGAAATTACAAGCTCCGACTCGGAAAATATGATTTGAACGCATGGTCGGGTCGGGATTTACCCGACTTGACATCATAACAATTACAATCATGGCGTCCTCCGTCGTGACTGGTTAGACAGTAATATTACAAATGCTATTTAATTACTTTTAACAAGTCATTTACTACTGTATGTGATATGTTTGCATTCTTAATATATTAGTGAAGTTGCCAGCGTTATAGTTTTTGCAAAGACGTTTGTAATCCTTGATATTAGCCCACTAGTCTACTCGAGCTTCATTGATATGAACATGATTGGCTATTGATGTGGTTCAAACTAAAATCAATTCAGTCATGGATTCGTTTGTTCAATTCATTAATTGCATCATGTATTCTCCAGAGCAGACGAGTATAAAGTGGGCTTACAGTTGGCCACCCCCAGCGTTTAACTATGCTTATAACACGTCATAAACATGGGAGAATGTGTTGTCATGTTTGCCACTAAAGGGACTGCTTAAAGACTTTATAACCACGCTAGTAAGACGAGTTCAGAGAAGTGAGTTTTTTATTTTTGGTTGTCGATAATACATAGCCAGACCCACGTTGACATCCACAACACAAGGCAGAGGCAATAAACTCCACTCCCATTACAAATCCGACTCGAATAGGACTATTTGTCACTGTGAGTCAAGACTACAAATAGAAGTACACTCACTTTAGACTTTAGTCTTGCTCAACCATGGCAAGCAGCTGCAAAAACTTGTTTATGCGTTCCTTGTAAAGACAACAACAAAGTGCGAAGATGTTACTGTGGGCATCCATATTGTTTTCCGAGTTGATCATGTGAACGCACGTTTTTCGGAAGTCGGAAGTTCCCAAGTTGGGTTTTCCGAGTTTACCGACGCCTTGAATGCAGGATTACTGACCACATCGCTACGACTACCAGATCATGCAGATTTGTGCTGTACAATATCAGGAAAATCAGGCCCTACCTATTGAGCATGCTGCGCAGCTCCTTCTCCAGGCACTGGTCATCTCAAGACTGGACTACTGCAATGCTCTTTTGGCCGGCCTACCTGCATGCACTATCAAACCTCTGCAGTTGATACAGAACGCAGCTGCACATCTGGTTTTCAACCAACCAAAAAGGGCTCATGTTACACCCCTCTTAGTCTCACTCCACTGGCTCCCTGTAGCTGCCTGCATCATGTTCAAGGCCTTGATGCTCGCGTACAGGATGACCAACAAAACTGCACCTAAGCACCTGAACTCACTGCTGCAACCCTATGTTACCTCCCAACTGCTACGTTCTGCCACCGAACGGCGCCTGGCAGTCCCGTCGCATCATGGCGTTAAATCACTATCCAGGACTTTCTCCGCCGTTGTCCCCTGTTGGAATAAACGTCCACACCTCATCTGTTCTGCTGAGTCCCTCTCTGCCTTCAAGAAACATCTGAAGACACAGCTCTTCCGCTCTCACCTGAGCACCTGAAACACCTCCCCTCATCTCCTATTAAACAATATTAATAAAAAAGTGTAACAGTTTGGCTGTAACAGTCTAACGTATTGATTTGGTGTAATGGTGTGGCTGTAATAGTTTAACGTATTGATTTGGTGTAATGGTTTGGTTGCAATGGTTTAAACATAAAGGTTTGGTTGTAATGGTTTGGTTGTAATGGCTTAATGCACTCGCTAGCTTTACCTGCTAGTTGGTACCTCGCCTGGCCAGCCATTGATACAGTACTTCTAATATTGTTGACTCTGTATGGTTTTTCGCTTGTTGTACCTTACTTGTAAGTCGCTTTGGATAAAAGCGTCTGCCAAATGAATAAATGTAAATGTAATGTAAATTTAAATTTAATTTTATTTCTAAACTGTCCCTCAATTTCCAAATCACTTGTAAATGGAGAAGATCAGTGTGGGAGAGAACAAGATTCTTCAAAATTTTGTAGTGTTTAAACCTACTTTAAGATTGATAATATTTTTCAATATTTTCAACTAAGACTGAAGTGCTTTCCAGATGTCATCACTTCTGCTATTCCCATGGCTTTGAATCATTCTTTAGAGTCATTCTTGTTTCGTCACAAGCATGAAGAGAGCAGATTGTGTCTCACTTCCTTCCCAAATAACCCTCCTTCTCAAGTATGTACTTGTGTGATGTTACGTGAAGTGTGGACTGGTTCGCTCACTTCCCTCGCTCACTTGCACATTGAGACGCAGTGAATGTCACATGGTAGGTTGTACAGTAAGGTGGGAGGGTTTCAGTAAATGGTCACAAACCTGAACAGCTCTACCACATTCTCCCCAGTCTTCTTCACATCATCCTCATGGAGCATGCTCAGGATGGAGGCTTTCTGAAACATGTAAATCGCCTGCAAGGAAAGTCATAGCATGATATATGGTAAACCACAAACAAATCACAAATGGGCTGAAACAATTTTGATTCTGATTCGTTCATTTTGATGAGTATGAATTGTGAAGTATCTGGTAAATTAGACCAGAAAGCAATTATAATGATCCACAAATAAAAATAAAGTTTAAAATACATATATATAAATCAAGGTGAGAAATCATTTATTGTAAAACTAAAATCAATGGGGCAATTTCTAGTTTCTAAAGTGCTTACAGAGAGGAATCAAATGTTACAGACAGTATCCTGATTACAGACAGGTATGGTGGTACCTGGGAGCTAGCAGCAGGCTAGATTGTGTGGGGACCAAGGCCACTCTGGCTGTGTGTTGAGAGGAGAGATGCTCTCCAGTACCTGAGACCACTTGCTCTCCCTGCAGAGGAGGTCTGCATAGCGATAGGCCTCCAGCCACTCCTGCTGGAAGCAGTGGCACCACATCAGCTCCCAGTAGCACAGGTGGTGAATCTGCTTCCACTCCTTCTGGGCAGCGATGCACTCCAGGAACTTTTCCTGGGCCTACAAAAAACACACAGTGGCGCTGCACTGAGTCACTATTTGTACCTTTCAGCAGGGAGCGCTACACATTGCAGGAACAGCACCTGGGTTAATGCAGCCAGATAATCTGAATTCATTTCTGCTGGTAATCTGATGTAACTTACCATTTCAAAGTTTCCTTTGAGCACTGTAATCCTGGCTACATAAAACAAAATAAGTGACCCCTGAAAAAGAGAATACAGGTGGTATGAGGTCAAGGGAACCTGGTGTCACTGGACAGAGTTGGGTATGCGAGTGTGCGTATGTCTGTATCTGTGTGTGTGTGTATGCGTTTGAGAGAGCAGGAATCTGGTATACACACACTGGGGAATCTGTCAATGTAGGGTGCCAGCAGGACCTCTGCCTCAGCCAGATTACCATCCCCAGTTCCTATTGGAGACAAGGCGTCATTGGTTACATTAATACATACTGTATAGAGGGAAACCCTACAGGCTATATTAATTCATACAGAATGATACCATCCAAATAAACTGATGCATCCCTATTTATAAACTTCTACCTCTATAGATGAATCCGGCGCAGTACCAGAAGTAGACAAGTCACCATTACTGCGGTGGCGTCTCCCTACAATATGCGCACATGTGAATGCAAGCTGTCCTCAGAAGGGTACAATTTTCTAATTTTTTACCTTTTACTTTCAACTTTTGACAACGATGTCAAGGCCATAGAGTCACAGTTCACACCTACAACTTTGCCATCCTTCCTCTGCAGAGTTAATTCAACATTATGATAGTTGTTAACGGACTGTGAATATCGGACAGGTCCTTTTAGAATGATGTGTTAATCACCTGGTAGTGTGCAATATTTGGCCAACCCATCCAGAGCTCAGGTAATTTTGACCTTCTAGTTGGCATTTTGTTGCACATCACATACCAGGCAATTAATGAAATAATCTTGAATACCTATAAAAAAACATAAATTCGTATTTTTTTTCACTAATGTAACTGGTCTGTAATGGTTAAATGCAACTCGTGAATGATTATGCTAGCTAGCTGGTACAGTGACGTTAGTACAGTATATTACACTTCACTTGAAATGTGGCGGATGGTCAAGTGGTCCGTTTTTTCTCAATTTCTGGCTATTGTCATAACCGATGTCTAACTAATATGTAAAATTTGAATAAGGTTAAGATCGCCATCCATATAAGGTACCTTCATCAGTAACTGGGGGCCACTGCCTAACATCGTCAATCCAATCAGCCATGCTGCTGTCAGTGTCAGCCGCAGTCAGCAGGCAGCAGCAGACTTGCCACCACAGTAATGGCGGTGCCGCAAGATGGCGGCCCCCACAAATCAGTTGCCAGATTTGTCTATAGTGGGCTCCCACTCTTTGTAGAACCTTACCTGTCTGAGCCCAAATCAGAGTTGTAAGAGCAGTACAATGTCTAAAACATCATGAGCATGAGTTCAGTCTTTCAGTAGTTTCCTCAAGGAAGTCCAGGAAATTTATGATCTCGCTGTGTGAAAACAATGCTGGCTTTCCCTTATGACATTTTTGTCCCGGAATAATGTGAGCCATTTCCTCATAATAAATTACAAAGTTTTACACGAGATATAAATTAAACTCACTCCCCTGTAGTTCCCTGGATCAGTGTAATTCCCTTACTGATTTCACCAGTATGACTGTGCTTCTTGCCAGTGTGACTGTATCTAAAACAGTACGGCTGAGCCTTACCCCATATGATTGTATCAAATGACTGTCTGATTACTACCCAGTATGACTGTATCTAATCCAGTATGGCTGTATCTAATCCAGTGTCGCTGAGTTGTAACCAGTGTGACTGTATCTAATCCAGTGTGACTGTGCTCTCCCCTGTGTGACTGTGCTCTTGCCAGTATGACTATATAATCCAGTGTGTCTGAGTTTTACCCAGTGTGACTGTATCTAATCCAGTGCGGCTGAGTCTTTCCCAGTGTGACTGTATTTAATCCAGTGCATCTGAGTCTTACCCAGTTTGTCTGTGCTTTTGCCAGTGTGATGGTATCTAATTCAATGTGGATGTTTTACCCAGTGTGACTGTATCTAATCCAGTGTGGCTGAGTCTCTCCCAGTGTGACTATATCTAATCCAGTGTGACTGTTCTTTCCCCTGTGTGACTGTTCTTTTGCCAGTGTGACTGTATCTAATCCAGTCTGTCTGATTCTTACCCAGTGTGACTATACCTAATCCAGTATAGTTGTGACTGTGCTTTCCTCTGTGTGACTGTGCTTTTGCCAGTATGACTGTATATAATTCAATGTGGCTGTTTTACCCCTTATGACTGTATCTAATCCAGTGCGTCTGAGTCTAACCCAGTGTGACTGTATCTAATCCAGTGTGGCTGAGTTTTACCCAGTGTGACTGTATCTAATTCAGAGCGGCTGAGTCTTACCCAGTATGACTGTGAAGTAGGTATGGTACATGAGCAGCATGAGGACGCTTAGGATAGCCCGTAGACTGTGGCTAGCTGCTCCTTCTTGCAGCTGGGACAGGCCAAACTCCTTTAGAGGAGAAGGCCAACAGAAAAGTCACCTCCACTTTCTTCAGACCTCAACACATAGACATCTATCCACTTTCTCCAATACTCAGTCCATGGACATCTATCATATCAAAACTCTTGTGACCTTTGAATATGATTGAGAATGTATGTATATTACATTTTCAAAAATATGATTATGAATATTTAGGGGGCACAGCCTTTGAATTGGATAACATTTTGGTTTTAGAAACAGTTGCCATATTATGATGATGGATGGGGGCTATCAAGGCAATTGTACAAACAGAATATTACTGCCAGTGCACTGAACAATTACTCTTATTGGATCCCTGAGTTTATGTGACATACCTAATGCACAACTTGTATGAATTTTCAGCCTTAACGTTAATGCGTTTGAACCTGTTAAGTCTTAGTTAAGGTTCTGAGATTACAAGAATACTGCTATCATGCATATAAACCTGTCTGAGCTGCACTCTAGTCAATGCGTAATTAGAGGATGGACATGAAAAAACTGGGTTCCAGATGGTGTGTTGGCAAAGCAAATATTTATGCACCTATGCACCATTGATCTGAAAAAAACCTACTCTATTGCCAGCAAAGCCGATGAACTCCAGCAGCCGGAGAACCTTACTGGGCAGGAGAGACAACATCTGACAGAAAGAGGGGGGAGATACTCTGTCAACATAGTGCACCACACAGTCATTTCCAAATTACAGCCCTCAGAATTCCCACCATAATCTCTCACTGTCCAAACCATTTATAGTGACCCACTTTAGCTGCAGGTCGGCTATACCTAAGGCATTTTCACTGATACATTTTAGCTACAGGTCAGCTGTATCTGAGGTGTTTCCACTGATACACTTTGGCTGCAGGTCTGCTATACCTGAGTTGTTTCCACTATGGCTACAGTGATCACACAGAACATAGTCTTTCCAGATTAATTTACAGGCAAAAATAGCAATCAGAAACTTTATTAGTTCACAGAAGAGTGATGACAGCACAGAACATAGGCATACAGCATTGACACACACACACATACACACAGCATGGACACACAAAGATATGTACAGTGCAGACACGCACACTTTGGTACAGTCTCACCAGATTAAAAGATCCCATTCCCATGTTAACTCCTCCCTCAAAATGCCTGTAGGTAGCACCATGTCCACCCATTTCCTGAGTCATCTGGTAGCATTCCCTGGCAGACAGACAAGCAGGGATACATGGCAAAGGACTCTTTCCAAGGCAGAGATCTTGCTGTTGACTATCTCAAGTTTAAAAACTACAGGCACGAAAGGTAACTGAGAGCTGATACCCAATAATGGTGTACAATTATTCCATAGGCCTGATAAATGTAATAAACACGTAATAAAAGCACTCCACTCCTTGGACATCAGTGGACTGCTGTGTAATCTAAGACAGCTATGCTTGGAGAGATGTGCAGGCTAAATTAGCCACATACCTTTTTCTTTGCTGACAAATACTGTTGGTCAATATAAGATATGGTGTACAATGTATGATTTTCTTAAATTTAGCATGGGCAATAATGATAGCTGTTTTAGCTATTTATAATGTCTTGCCTTTTCTGTTTGAATAAATGAACAACTCCTGAAATGTTGTTCTTTCTCCATTTTATTCACAGGGTCACCATTACTTTACAATACTGAGCCTAATTTTCCCCAATGTCCAAACATAAATGAAAGTTTGTAGGAAATACACTATGTCCATGTGAATACAATGCATGAGATATTGTTGCATACATTTATTCAGTGAAAGGTTTTAGATATTTTCTTGTATTGACAGAATTACCTAGTTTAGACCTTTAAGTTAATGCATTAATTTTAGAGACTGTACCAAACTCATTATGATCACTGTCTCTATGTCTAATTAATTATCACTTACTCACAGTGAGTTACCTTACAATGTGTTCAAATAGTGTGGCTATAACAACATAAGCAACACATCAGATTTCAAACCCCATTTGCTCAAAATGCAGGACACTAATTGTAATTCTGTTTTCCAGAGAACTGCATTGTCGTACAGTACACTAATAAAGAATTGAAAGGGATTATGCTTACTTATAGATTTGATAACTTGTTCGGATTCTGATACCTCCCTTGATTAAGCCAATCATGCTTTCATCCTATAGGGAGAAATAAGAATTGGTTTAGCTCTGCAAATACTGTAGAAATATTTATCTTATACACATTTGTACATTTACATACTGTATATATGAGTATACATACAGAAACATACATATACTGTAAACTGTTGCCACTTACTTCAATGAAGGTGAGGGCAGCCCTTTGCAGCAGACACTCAGCATAGCAGATTTCAGCATGCATCTCCTCTAGAGAAATGAACAGATACCTCACATTTGCACCCAGAGCACTACTGCCCCATGCCCAAACTCAACACAGATGAGGGTGTCTCTCACCTTCTGTTAGCCCATCAGACATGTGTTTGGTGAGTAGGTTGGATATTGTCTCAACAACACCATTCTTCCTTCTAAACCTACATAACAGACACACCCATACTCAGACACACATAGTGTAACTTTTCTGTGCTTGTTGATAATGTATTATGCCTGAATGCCCATTTACAATAATCCCACACTCTAGAGGATTTTGTTCAATATGCTGTTTATTCTTTATTACCACCATTTTCTTACCCACTTAAGGAGGCTTTGTCTTTCATGCATAGCATTACATCATTGTCATGTAGCAGACACTCTTATCCAGAGCGACTTACATAGGTTACAGTTCTGTTATCCAATTATACAGCTGGATATTCACTGATAACATTGCGGGATAAGTACCTTGCCCAAGGGTACAAGAGCAGTGCCCCAGTGGGGAATTGAAACGGCAATCTTTCAGTTACAAGCCCTTTTCCTTACCACTACACTACACTGCTGCCTCACTGATGCATCATAGATCTGTGAACCACTCAGCCTTTGATGAGGAATTCCAGTGGTACCTTTGGCAGGTGTGAAGGGCCTCCTTTAATGTGTTCATGGCCATCTGGATGTCCTTCTGCTCAAAAGTCATTCCTGCCTGCATGACCAGGATGCTGCTGTAGCCCATTGCATGGTACATGCTGTCCTTTGCCCTGGAACCCAGATATAGCAATCACACACTGGCCTCTGAAGAAAGGCAATTTAATTTACACAACATGATGAGGGAAACGAAACATTACTGACCAGTGTCAGTATCTGCATAATTGTACATAATAATAATTGTATATAAATTCTACAAGTTAAATCACTTTTATCTTTCCTTAGGCTAATACTGCAGGTAGAATGGCTCCCATGTAAAGAAAATGGGAAAGAATCACTACAGAACATGATAAATCAAGTTGAAAACTGTCAGTGCTCCGCCCCCCTGGCTGTGTGTTTGTGTTCTTCCCCTGTCCATGTGCTTTTGTTTTTCCTTGTGTTCCGGCCCTGCCCCGCTCTCCGCCCTGTCTCCGCCCACCTGATCATCTTCGCCCGCCTGCCTGCACACCTGCTTCCCATCACCTCATCAGCCCTACCCTATATTTACCCTGCTTTTCTCTGTCTTGTTGCCAGTTCGTCGCAGTATCCTGTTTCGTCCTTGCCTTCTGTTTCTCGGGTTTTCCACGGTCTTCTGTCTCCCGCCCTGGGTCTCTGTGTTTGCCCGCTGTTCTGTCACGTGAGTTCTGTTAGTCTGTTTTCTGTTTCGTCCTGTCTTTGTGTATCCCTGTTTGTGCGAGTCTGCTCCCGCCTGCTGTTCTGCCTCCGCTCCCTGTTGCCGGCCTGCCCGGTTCTGCCCCTGTCCAGACCCTGTTTCCCGCCTGCTCAGCCCCGGTCCAGCCGGCCGTTCTGCTTCGGCTGCCTGGGTTGCCCGTGGTTCTGCCCCAGCTCCCTGTTGCCGGTCTCCCTGGTTCTGCCCCTTCCCAGACTTCACTCCCGCTTCTCGTCTGCCCTGCTCGGACCTGCCTGCCCAGTTTGTGACCCCTGCCTGGCCTTCGGATCTCGTCTCTGCCTGCCGCTCTGTTCTGGTTGCCCCGCTGCCTGCCTGCCCGTTGCCGACCCTCGCCTGTCCAGACCACGTGCTTGCTCTCTGTTTGTTTTTGGACTGACTTCCCTGGTTTTGACCCTGCCTGTCTCTGACCCTGTCTTCGTCTGCTCCTGTTTTGGGGCTTTATTAAAGTCACTCTGCCATTCACCTCCGGGTCTGCGTGTGAGTCCTCACCCCGCATCCCTGACAGTCTGAACTGGCCAGCCTTGGACTCAGCGGACCCACCCCGCCCGAAAGCCACCATGAATCCTGCGGACACGGAAGACCTCCTTCAGGAGTTGGAGGAGGTTAGGGGCATTTTTTCGGTTTTGTGCTTGGTCGTGGGCAGCACCTCTGACATAGAGCGTAAGCTCACTGCTGTCACACTCATGGAGAGCACGCTGGCATCTAAGCCCGGGCTTAGGGGTTTCGGAGATGGCCCGTTTGACAACAGAGACTGCTAAGCTCAAGGAGAGCCTGCAGGCCCTTCAGGTCGTTCACGGTGGTCCCCAATCCGTGTCCAGCCTGGGGCCTGCCAGTCCCCTGCCCGGGCCTGTTTCTTTGTCAGCTAGCGTTGGGACCGCTGGCCGCCGCCCACGCCAGTATCTGCATCAGCTAGCTGCTATCCTGCTAGCTTCCCGCCTGACCCTGTTCCTGGGCCAGTTAACCACCTGCCTGATCTGGTGACTGAGCCAACCAGTCTCCGGCCTGCTAGCCTCCTGTCCAACCCAGTCCCTGCATCAGCTAGCCGTTGTCATGCTAGCACCCGGCCCGATTCTGTTCCTGATCCCGCTCTCCTGGCCCCAGTTCGCATCACCACCGGATCTTTGATGCTGGCGGCTACCAGGGCAGACGCCGTGCTTAACCCAGGGTCTCCAGTTCCTGTTCCCAAGCCTGTTCCTGACCCTGACCCCAGGAGTCACCATTCTGGGGGACTCGTCTGGCGATCAGGCCATCCCCCAGAGGAAAGCGTGGCTCCCGACGACGTCGGGCCTCTCAGCCGCCCAGCGCCCCGGCCTCTCAGCCGCCCAGCGCCCCGGCCTCTCAGCCGCCCAGCGCCCCGGTCGACGCCTCGCTGCCCAGCGCCCCGGTCGACGCCTCGCTGCCCAGCGCCCCGGTCGACGCCTCGCTGCCCAGCGCCCCGGTCGACGCCTCGCTGCCCAGCGCCCCACCGGACCCTGAGTCTGTCCTCTGTCTCCCTGTTGCCCTGTCTGTCCTTGAGGCTGCTCCCGAGTCGTCCGACGCCCCGCCAGTTGCTCGGAGCATTGAGTGTGTGCCTGAGTGTGTGCCGGTCCCCGAGCCTGCTCCTGGACTACTTCCTGTCCCTGAGTCGGTCCCTGTCCCTGAGGGGGTTCCTGTTCCGGGAATTGCAGGGGCTGCGCCCCCTCGGGCCCCTGTCCCGCTCCTGTCGCCGCAGAGGCCGCGCCCCCTCTGGGCCTCCAGTCCCGCTCCTGTCACCGCAGAGGCCGCGCCCGCCTCTGGGCCTCCAGTCCCGCTCCTGTCGCCGCAGAGGCCGCGCCCGCCTCTGGGCCCCCTGTCAGGGTCCTGTCGCCGCAGAGGCCGCCCGCCTCTGGGCCCCCTGTCAGGGTCCCTGTCGCCGCAGAGGCCGCGCCCGCCTCTGGGTCTCCTATACCTGAGCCCGTTCCTGAGTCGGCCCCGAGCCGCCCGTTCTGAGTCGGCCCCGAGCGCCTGTTCCTGAGTCGGCCCCGGAGCGCCCGTTCCTGAGTCGGCCCCGAGCCGCCTGTTCCTGAGTCGGCCCCGAGCCGCCCGTTCCTGAGTCGGCCCCGAGCCGCCCGTTCCTGAGTCGGCCCCGAGCCGCCCGTTCCTGAGTCGGCCCCGAGCCGCCTGCTTCCTGAGCCGCCCGTTGCCACGCCTGTTCCTGTGTCTGCTCCCGGGCCTGTTCCTGTTTCTGCTCCCGGGCCTGTTCCTGTTTCTGCTCCCGGGCCTGTTCCTGTTTCTGCTCCCGGCCTGTTCCTGTTTCTGCTCCCGGCCTGTTCCTGTTTCTGCTCCCGGCCTGTTCCTGTTTCTGCTCCCGGGCCTGTTCCTGTTTCTGCTCCCGGCCTGTTCCTGTTTCTGCTCCCGGGCCTGTTCCTGTTCCTGGGCGGGTAGCCATGAAGCCTACCCGGCCCCGGAGGGGTCCGGCCTTCGCCGCAGGCCTCCTGCCCGGCCCCCGGAGGGGTTCCGCCTCCGCCGCAGGCCTCCTGCCCGGCCCCCGGAGGGGTTCCGCCTCCGCCGCAGGCCTCCTGCCCGGCCCCGGAGGGGTTCCGCCTCCGCCGCAGGCCTCCTGCCCGGCCCCGGAGGGGTTCCGCCTCCGCCGCAGGCCTCCTGCCCGGCCCCGGAGGGGTTCCGCCTCCGCCGCAGACCTCCTGCCCGGCCCCGGAGGGGTTCCGCCTCCGCCGCAGGCCTCCTGCCCGGCCCCGGAGGTCCCGCCTCCGCCGCAGGCCGCCTGCCCGGCCCCGGAGGGGTTCCGCCTCCGCCGCAGGCCGCCTGCCCGGCCCCGGAGGGGTCCCGCCGCCGCAGGCCGCCTGCCCGGCCCCGGAGGGGGTCCCGCCTGACTGCAGGCTCCCGAGCGGCCCTGTCCGCCCTGCCGCCGGGCCGCCCCCGAGCGGTCCCGCCTGTCCGCCCTGCCGCCGGGCCGCCTCCCGAGCGGCCTCGCCTGTCCGCCCTGCCGCCGGGCCGCCTCCCGAGCGGCCTCGCCTGTCCGCCCTGCCGGGCCGCCCTCCCGAGCGGCCTCGCCTGTCCGCCCGGCCTCCGGGGCCGCCTCCCAGCGGCCTCGCCTGTCCGCCCGGCCTCCGGGCCGCCTCCCGAGCGGCCTCGCCTGTCCGCCCGGCCTCCGGGCCGCCTCCCGAGCGGCCTCGCCTGTCCGCCCGGCCTCCGGGCCCCCTCCGCCCGGCTTGGGTTTGGTTTTTTTTTTTTTTCGGCTTTTGTTTGGGACGCCCGGTGGCGTCCGTTGGGGGGGGGGTACTGTCAGTGCTCCGCCCCCCTGGCTGTGTGTTTGTGTTCTTCCCCTGTCCATGTGCTTTTGTTTTTCCTTGTGTTCCGGCCCTGCCCCGCTCTCCGCCCTGTCTCCGCCCACCTGATCATCTTCGCCCGCCTGCCTGCACACCTGCTTCCCATCACCTCATCAGCCCTACCCTATATTTACCCTGCTTTTCTCTGTCTTGTTGCCAGTTCGTCGCAGTATCCTGTTTCGTCCTTGCCTTCTGTTTCTCGGGTTTTCCACGGTCTTCTGTCTCCCGCCCTGGGTCTCTGTGTTTGCCCGCTGTTCTGTCACGTGAGTTCTGTTAGTCTGTTTTCTGTTTCGTCCTGTCTTTGTGTATCCCTGTTTGTGCGAGTCTGCTCCCGCCTGCTGTTCTGCCTCCGCTCCCTGTTGCCGGCCTGCCCGGTTCTGCCCCTGTCCAGACCCTGTTTCCCGCCTGCTCAGCCCCGGTCCAGCCGGCCGTTCTGCTTCGGCTGCCTGGGTTGCCCGTGGTTCTGCCCCAGCTCCCTGTTGCCGGTCTCCCTGGTTCTGCCCCTTCCCAGACTTCACTCCCCGCTTCTCGTCTGCCCTGCTCCGGACCTGCCTGCCCAGTTTGTGACCCCTGCCTGGCCTTCGGATCTCGTCTCTGCCTGCCGCTCTGTTCTGGTTGCCCCGCTGCCTGCCTGCCCGTTGCCGACCCTCGCCTGTCCAGACCACGTGCTTGCTCTCTGTTTGTTTTTGGACTGACTTCCCTGGTTTTGACCCTGCCTGTCTCTGACCCTGTCTTCGTCTGCTCCTGTTTTGGGGCTTTATTAAAGTCACTCTGCCATTCACCTCCGGGTCTGCGTGTGAGTCCTCACCCCGCATCCCTGACAGAAAACTCTCCTTCTGAACAAGCTGTCTGTCATTAAAACCACACCCACTTTGTGTGCTGATATTATGTCACAATACATTACATTTCTTTTTCAACTGAGGTGCTGTTTTGACATTCATGGAGCAAATTACAGGTGTGATCTCAATGTGAAGACTTTTACAGGAGGAACAGGTGTGATCCCTCCCCAAGCCAATGCCAAATACCAAGGTTCAAGGATGGTCAGTGCTTCTGAAAACTTGTTGTTCAAAAAGAGGTTCAGTGCCAGAGAGCATTCCTCTAATGCAGTTGTCAGGTCCATTTTGGGTGCCCTGAAATGAAGGGAGGGAAAACTTCTTGTTGGTTTTGGTGGAGTAAAATTATGATGGCATTTTCATTTTAACTTTTACCAACCCAAAGTGCTCTGTTTACAGTATGGTAATGAGAGACAGTAACGTACACCTACACCTATCTGGACTTCATTCAACTGTTTCCAATACTGGTTATACTTTGGCTATCTATACAACTGTAATACTGAAACTGATGAAAAGTACAACATACAAATACTTATGAATATTATTGCATTTGGCCCTAAAGCCAAATTAATGATATTCATACAGTTGTATACTTACACGGGAATCTGGTCAAATGCATCTTCAAAAGCTTCCTGTAACAGACAGGTTAAAAGTGGTTAGAATAACACTGGCACCCTGCTAATCTAACAGTGCTCAGATGAATAAAGCTGAGTGTAACAGTCAGGTAGATTAACACAAGACTATTTCCAGCTCAGCCTGAGGTCGGCACTGGTATTTCACACCAAGTCTCCCTGTGTCTGTATAAACTGGTGTGCAGTAGCTCAGTCTCCTGTAAACTGGTATACCTGAGCGTCCTGTGGTTGCTGTGAACACACACACAATGAAACAAGAGATGTTCACATTGAGGACAGTGGTACACTACACAACCACTATCATTGGACTACAGCTCCCATAAGCCCTACTGCGCAACTAGTTCTCAACATTATCCCCCATGAAATCCATCCAGACTCATAGATGGGTTTCATTCATACGCTGCGTGCGCATGTTGGGAGTAGAAAAAGTCCCATGCATAGGCTATAGTGGTTTCCTTTAATTACCCATAATTTACTGAATTTTGTAAGCTTTGATGAGAAATATTTAATACCATCTGTCTTTTTGACAGACAAAAAACCCAAAACGTGAGAATGCCATCAGTATTGCTCTGCCCCACTCCATACTGGTCATCTATTCAAATGAATCCTTATATTAATCATGATATAGGAACTATTTGCAGTCCCGCGTAAAAGTACAGCATGTTACTGAGGTCAGAAATGCAAAGGGGACAATTCTGAGCGAAATGTCTCGGAAGTTAAGTGCCTAGCTTTTTAAAGAAGAAATGGAAAGAAATGCGCATCTGATGGCTTCGATCTCCTACTATGTGCACGTTTCAAGGGGATTAAATCCAGTGGAAGAGTGTTAGCATTTTGTCAAGTTGACAGTTGCAGATGGTCAAATTACAGATGCGTAACCGAAAAAATAATAACACATGCTGTTTATTTCAGGCTTTCCAAACCATTCAAGCATTTATATTTAATGCTTTGTTCATTTAAAAATACTTGGTTTCCATTTAAGTAGCCTATTGATACTAAAAATAAATTCTATGTGAAAGAGAATGTGATAGTTACAATACAGTACATTTTCATAGGAGGGAACACTTTCCTTAAATATTTTAACAAAGAATAATGCACATTAACTATTTTGAATTAGTCTGAATTAATCTGTTGTCGAATTCTGGTTTTACGTGATTCTGAGCCGTAGTGCGTGCTATCGCGACCCGAACCAAGATTTTATATATAGAATTTGTATGGTAAATGTCTGTATGATTACATTTAAATTCATTCATTTGGCAGACGCTTTTATCCAAAGTGACTTACAAGTGAGGTACAATATACAACACAAACGAAAAAACCAGTCAACACAATATTAGAAGCACTGCATGAGCAAGTATCAATGGCTGGCCAGGCAAGGTACAAACTAGCAGGTAAAGCTAAGGAGTGTGTTAAACCATTTGATTACTTTTTTATCATTGTATTTTATAGTTTAGTAGGAGACAGTTTGAGACTTGAGTTGCGTAGGTCAGAAGGCAGTAATCGTTCCAAGGTCCGCACCAACATAATCGGCGCGAGACCCCCAAACAGAGGTGGTCTCGATCCGTATCATCTGGCGAACTCTGGTGCGGTCCCACTGGTGAGAAAGCAACCCGAACCAACCAGGACCAAAACTATCCAACAGCAATGAATCACGGGAATTGAATTATGGGCAACAAGTTCTGGGTGGTTAGCAAAATTGCTATTAACAATGAGTCGTGGGTTAACTTGGAGCAGCGATGAGGTACAATGTCTCATTGAAATATGGGCAGACGATCACATTTGCCAGCAGCTGGAGAAAACGCACAAGAACAAGGCATATAACATCACTAAGCTTACCTGATGCGTCTTCGGAATAGAAATTGCTGGGTGAATATGTCACTGTATGCATTATTTAAAGCGCGCCTTCTCCTACTGAAGTGTATCGAAGCAGCGCGTCTTCGTACGAAATGCATCAACACATTATTTTCGAAACGAAGTCTAGATTCATGGTCAAAGTGAATGTGATACTCGTACTGATAACACTGGTATAACAGCCAGAGAATCGCGACAACTGCAGTGATGAGCTTGTGAGTTTGTTCCATTTTCGATGCGTTGTTCCCAGGTTTTTCTTTTCAGAAGTGATGACATTCCCGCACGAAAATTCTGACCAGTGAGGGAAGTTTGTTCGCGCATGGCGATTGTTTAACAATTTTGGTCTGTTTTTAAATATTGCCGTGTGAAAACAAACTGAATCGGGTGCAACATTGTAACAAGTTAGTCCCTGATTCGGAACAAAGCAAACGGACTATAGGTGTGAAAACGACCAATTTTGTTGGTCACCCTGTACGCAAGCATCAAGGCCTTGAGCATGATGTGGAGTGAGACCAAGAGAGGTGTAACATGAGCCCTTTTTGGTTGGTTGAAAACCAGGCGTCCAGGCGCGTTCTGTATCAACTGTATCATGCTGGTGATACGTTATTGTATACTAAAGAAACAATGATCTACTGATCATTGATTTTGCCTGAAACTAATAACAGGCAAAATCTGGTTATGACATTGTCATGATTAAATTTTTTACACCATTTGTCATTGTGAGCGATGAAAGTCTATCCTTACGGAAGCCGTTGAACTGTAGGCCTTCACAAACAAAGCAACGTTTTACTAATTGCCATTTTGTGTCTAGTATGAGAGTAGATTTGGTTAGATAGGATTGCTTTTATTGTCCACTAAAGTTAAAAATTTCTTCATCCACTTCAGCACAAATACAACCACAAAATTAAATATAACTTCAGGCATACAACATAGCAAAGTGCACAGTTCACATCATCACAAGTATTCAGGTCGTTCTGACATTTCAGGTGAAGTACAAGTCCAGCTGGAATGCCAGCTATGACGGCCACAACAATTTAAGTTATCATGTCCATTTCATGTCTCAAATGCATTCCTTGAGTTTTAGAAATTGAACTGTTGAGTTTCTAGGTTCATGGCTTCACCATATTTAGGCATCCACTGCATCCAATGTTTGTTTTGGGTTAGATTCTGTTACTTGCACAATATATGCCAACTGTTCTTTAAATTGTGCGTAAATAATTACACGGAAATACGCAAATGAAAATTAAATTAATGAAATTAAGTAACTCCAGACACAATTCTGTCACTGAATGCTTCGACAACAGTCTTGATACACAAACAATTAGCAAGTTGAATATAATTGGTTTCGTTGAAGATTAAGGTTTGAAAACTGAACGTCTTATGTATGTCGAATGTCTCTAACTTTACTGCAGTCAGTAACACAAATGAAGTATCGATCATACATTGGAGAAAAGATATGCCATTGGTATACAAGAAAAAACAAATATGAGTGTTTTGTGAAAAAGATTATGGATTCGTTCTAAAAAAATCTCTACAATGACTCTCGTAGAAAAGCTTGTGTGGCTACATACAATGCTACGTATTTTACAATGCTACAATGACAAACGTATTTACTGCAGATCTGATAGCTGCTTATGAGGTAAATATAATATTAATGTGTTTCGACAATTGTTCCCTCTAATTACTTTATGACAACAGATCTAGCTGTTTTCTTATAGGCTAACTTACCTCGGCGCCCATATATTCAGCTCCATTCCCAACATGCATCATTTCCTTGAATTTAGAACGTAGCCTATAGAAAGACTAGTTAAAAAAAGCAGCTAGGTTGTATGTTCGTAGATCACTGGGGCCAGGGTTAACCTATTAGTTTCGTATCCCTGAGCAATAAAGTTATCTCAGGACATAATAAACACTGAGTTCGTTTACCGCGAATTTAGCTACTAAATGCCCCACGGACGCTCTTATTCATTTTTTAAATTACTTTAAATTATCTCCGTAGTTTTCGTCATTAAGGGATACACCCACAACTGTGGGGCGTCATAAACCGTGAAGGGAAGAATTCGCCCTCAGGTTGGCCAAACCATTTTTACAACCAAACCATTTTTAATGGCCAAACCATTGTGTCTTTAGTGATACGTCTCTCTGGATAAGGCCAGTATGATAAATAGCAAATGTTCACTATAGACAATATCATCTCTCACCCAGAGCTGGCTAGAGCGGACATACTGATTTGGCACTCAGGAATATGCATTAGGGTGATTTCATACTACCTCAACCCAAAGAGACGGTATTTGGTAGCGTTTAAAATCCCTCATTCACTAATAAAACCTCATTAATATTCATTGCTCTAAAATGGCTCCTGAAAGCATCGACCTAGGCAAACTCCAGGACAACGTACAGGGCAGCTCTGTAAATAATCAGCAGAATACATTTGTTACAAATGCTGGACTATCACACTTGATGCTTTTTCTCTGAAATGTGATTACCCTATTACATAATTAGGTGGTTATCCCAGTAACCAACCATGCAACATAAATTCATCTAACTATAAAACTGTTTGCCACAAACATGATTGCAAACACAAGCATGTTCACTGCACGAAAGGTTAGAGAAATGGGAAAGTGACATCACTTTGTTGCAGTGTAACAGGACTATTAGGGACACTTATGCAGGTGTCTAGGTTAAGACTTGACTGGAAAACAGAATAGGGAAGTTGGAAGTGAATGGAAGGCACCAGGGTTCTTCAGGTTGAGTTCTGGCCCTGATAATAGCTTATGGTGCTATTGTCAGGGTCTGAGGAAAGGAAACTGCTATTCTTTAATGGCAAGTCAAAAAACAACACACCCCACACAAGCTTAAATTGTAGGCACTCAATACGCAATGATATTAAAACGATGCAACAACAGGACGTCAATTTAAAACGCGACACCCTTCCGTTATTCACTTCCGTGACGTCACTTTTACGCGTCCTCCAAAAAGCATGGCGGCGAAGCATATTAATTCTAATAATAACGTGCCAGTTTACGAATATACGGATATAAATACAAAACCGTTTCACGTTGGTGCTTTTCTAAGTCTGTGGAAAGAGACCCTGACACCTAGTGATTATTCTTTTCAAGATACACCAGAGGAAAAGGAGGATGCCGAATTTGCAGAAGAGATGGGAGTCCCTTCAGAAACAGTTGATGAGCTCAAAGCTATCTGCAGGTTCGCAGCTAGCTGGCTACATAATAGCGTAGTTCAGTTCAGAATTCAGAAGTGTAGCGGTAGCCAGCTGTTCCTCGCCCGGCTGTGTGTCTGCTGTCTGTCTTTTTGTCACAGAGACCTATCCACTTAGCGCAAATACAGCGCAAACCTTTCACTGATAGCTAGCTAACTAGTGCCGTTTCATAAAACCTGAGAAAGTAGCAAGTGCCTGTTTGCGATGCTTCTGGTTTTCATTTACATTACCTAAATGGTCACGATTGTTATCCGTTATTAACAGTTATCCAGCGATATCAGTCTGCTCATTAACCAGTTTGTTACCACTTGTTATGTAGTTAGCTAGCTGACTGCATCATGTGGCCAGCTCTTAGCTCTCCCGTGAGAGGCTTGGTCATCTTTCGCTGCCGTATGCTGTCTGTGCTAAGTTGTAGCTAAACTAAGATCTACAAGTAACCGCGGTAACGTCAGCTTTATCGTCAACGAGTCTGATGGTTACTTTTTAATCTTCGATACCCTTTGAATACAGTTGTTAGCTGTATATCGACGGAGATTAATGCTTCTGAGAGAAACTTGTTATAAGTGAACTATTTACATTTATATGCCACTTTGTATGTAAATATAAAAGTGTGAATTGTATGAAACAGGAAATATCAAGGGAATGCTGAATATAAAGTATGGGATATGTGGTGATTGAAGACACCTTGCTTTGTGAATGTTTTTACACAGCCCGCATACTTTAAAAAGTCATCCAGAAGATGAGAATCTTGATAAGGACGTTGTACCCGAGAACCCCAGTCTGCAAACCTTACGGTAAACATACTTAACTTAGAGTTAGAGTTAACTTATACGTAACTTAGTAGATTGACACTATGAGAAATATCTTGAAGTTATCCACTGATGTGCATTTAGTTATATACTGCTCAACGTGCTGATGTGTCATGAGGAACAGTGGCTAAGGTGATGCTGACATGGAAGTCAGTGGGAAAGATGTCATCAACTGGGGCAGCTGTAGTTGAGAGTGCATACTCCTTGACATGATGCAAGGCAAAACAGACAAGCAACTCTGAATCACTTTTCTGCAAATATCAATCTATGGCATGAGCAGGTAGTTTCATCAAGAAAAGAAGTCTGTTGAGAACTCTCAGAGAGGGATACTGTGGTTGGGCTGCAATGCATAGTGAATCTATGCAGAGTAAAGTGGTACAAAGAACACTGGCCATGGTGTTTTGAGCAGTGGAAAAAGTCATAATTAGATGAATCATCCTTCACCCTGTTCTCAACAAGCAGACAAGTGTATTTGTAGTGCACACCAAAAGAAACCTACAGGCTTGAGTGCTTGTTTCCCACGGTAAAGGATTCTGGCGGCTCTGTTACTATGTGGGGTGCATTCTCCTGGTATGGTTTAGGTCTCCTTAACCCCTTACAGGGTAAGGTAAATTGCAATAAATACAAAGCCATTCTGATTGATCACCATCATCCTGTAGTGAAACATTTCTGTCCTGTTGGAAGTGGTCTCTTCCAGGATGACAGTGCCCCCATCTTCAGGGCACAAGTGGTCACTGAGTGGTCAATGGTTTGATGAGCCTGAAAACAGTATAAACCATATGCCACAGCTGTCTCGTTTTAGTCTTAGGAGATTCTGGAGTGGCGTCTGAGACACTGTTTTCCACCACCATCAACAAACCCCAACTGATGGAATTTCTTGTGGAATGGTGTCACATCCCTCCAGTAGTGTTCTAGACACTTGTAGAATTTATTCCAAGATGTACTGATGTTGTTCTGGTGGCTCATGTTGGCTCTAATGCCCTGTTAAGACACTTTATGTTGATGTTTCCTTTATTTTGTTAGTTACCTGTATGTTTAAAGTCTAATCATTACCCAGTGTGGAATGTGAAAAATTAGAATGGGCAAAATAAATCTGAAAATGGCTGTTCCATCACTAGTCCCAAGGACTATTGTGTGGCTTCTCCAGGTAAATACAATTTATATGGAGCCAGTCACTTAAGATTGGTTTTTTGGGAGGAGATGACATATGTAAGGTAAATGGTTAGGGGTTAGTTAATGTAAAAATAGTTTTGGAGGTGTGTTTCAGCTCTTCCCCTAAAGTGATACTAGATTTATAAACTCAAGGTCAGTTTACCACATATACAGATCAAGTTGTTAAATTACATTCCATGTATATATTTGCTTTGCAGGGAGCCTCATCAAGGCAAATTGCAGTCATTGTTATTTTACTATTTAGTCCGTGTTCATGCTGGTGATTATTTGAGCAATCAAGGTGAACAACCTTGCTCAGGGTTGCAAGATACTCACACATGTTTGTGTCTATTTATATGTGTACTGCTCAGGAATAACCATTTCTTTTCCTGATTTTAAAAAGGCTGAGGAAGAAGAGGCAGGACTATAAAGAGACCCTTCTTAGAGATGTGACGTGCCGACAGGACTTTTATGCCAATGAACTGGTGAGTTTCCTTGGCGTATCACAGTAGTGTACACTGGCAAAGGTGAGTTTCCTTAGTGTGTCATGGTAGTGTGTGATGGCGAAGGTGAGTTTCCTTAGTGTGTCATGGTAGTGTGAGCCTCGCGAATGTGAGTCTCTCCCACACAGCTTCTGCAGGAGCTGAAAGGGGTTAAATCATAAGATGAGGGATAGAGATCTGTCACACTGTCAAACTCTGCTCATGGCACTTTGGTGAGGTTCTGAAGCTATAAGTAATACACTTGTCTTAAGGGCACACACATGCTTTTGCCTCATATCCCATAGTCATTTTTGGACATACAGATATGACTGATCACTGCATTTATTCATATGTCCAGATAAGGAAGTTGTCAGCTATACAGGCTGTGAGGTCTTTAGTAATGTTAGAGATGCCATTTCATTTGTGTGTGTGTGTGTGTGTGTGTGTGTGTGTGTGTGTGTGTGTGTGTGTGTGTGTGTGTGTGTGTGTGTGTGTGTGTGTTTGTGTGTGTGTGTGTGTGTGTATACATAACCCCCTCCCTCTTCTCTGTGTCTCACTGTATGTGTTTGGCCCTCTTCTACAGCCATTTGAGCTTTACTGCACATACCATTTACATTATATTCATTACATTACATTTCATTACATTATATTCATTTAGCTGATGCTCTTATTCAGAGTGACTTCCAGCACAGGAGAACAGAGGTGTATCCATTCAAGTTAAACAAGCCTGTCAGACTAGACTGACAACACCCCCAGACCAGTGAGTGTAGGCATAGTTAAGTACATACACTACCATACATCTCAATGTCCCTATATCTCAATGTCACTAGATCACAACATACATAACACTTTTGTATAAAAATTGAACAAATTTAAAACTTTTTTGTCTCCTGATGCCAAGTTACAGCAGTTTATGGGTTAAAGGGTAACTGCTGCTGGGTCCCAGAAGCTTTTTATACTCAAATGATTGTTTATTTTATGTATGTTATTTTTCAATGCTACGGAATCATCAGCATTTGAAAATGGCACTTTTCTCAGTGCTGGTCATCTGCAAGGATGCAATGATCAATTTAAAAATAACCAAGCAGATCAGTTCCTTGCAAGATACCACTGCTGCTGCTGGACTGTATTGCATTCCAGCATTTCATTTCCTGGCATGATCTTTGCGTATAAGCAGTAGGTAGATGTGTAGTGCATCAGTGTATAGTGTAGCAGTAAGTCTCTCTGAAACTGTAGGAAATCCTGGCAATGGGCAAGAGGCCTGAAGATCCTGAGGACCTGGTGCCGGAAGGGGAGCTCATTCTGAGTGTCAACATCCTGTACCCGGTCATATTTGAGAGGGTGAGCCATGCTGTTTTCCCCAGCTGCTGGAGCCTTGCATGCCCATTTTGTTTGCCAATGAATGGGCCTCACACATAAACACAAGCACACCCCTGGAGAATAAAATGAGCATTGGAGTGCCAAGGCTTTGCTGTGCTTTCGTCTGCAGTTTAAGAATGTCCGGCCTCACCAGACCTTCCAGGTGCTGGGGTCCCAGAAGCTGACGCAGCTACGGGATGCTGTGTGCTGTGTGAGCGACCTGCAGGTGAGCGGGGAGTTCAGCAACACACCAGATATGGCCCCGGAGTTCATCAGCAAGGTAAGGACACACACGCACACACATTACAGTACATTACATTACATTACATGCATTTAGCAGAGGCTCTTATCCAGAGCACCTTCCAGCACAATTGAACATAAGTGCATCCATTTACAACTATACACCTAGTTGTTTTCTCATGGTATAATTGTGCAAAAGCAGTTTAGATTCTCAAGTGGCAGTGGGATCAAGTTTGTCAATTTGCATAGTAATATAGCTTTTCCTGACATCAGCAGCTGACACGCTTAAGTTATCCTTCCCTGTGGAGGCCTGCAGTGCATCATGGGTAGATGGCGTTGGAGCAGAACCAGCCCTGTTGTACTCTCCCTCATCCCCGTGTCTCCGGCTTTGTGTTGCAGGATCACTACAAGTCGGCATTCTTCTACTTCGAAGGAGTCTTTTACAATGACCTGCGCTACCCTGAGTGCAGAGATCTCAGCCAGTAAGTCCTGCTTGTGATGGCTGTGCAGGTACACAGACAGCCTTCTCTTATGACACTCCTTACCCTCGCACAGGGAAACCTCCCTCACGAGCCCATAAGGGTGTGCCTTGCGATCGGAGAGGTAAAACCTATGTATGTTTAGTGCACAACATAGTAACTGTATAGAGGGCAGCAGTGTGGAGTAGTGGGAAGTAGTAGGGCTTGTAACTGAAAGGTTGTTGGTTCATTTGCTTACTGGGGCGCTGCTGTTCTATTCTCGGTCAAGGTACGTAACCCAGAATTGCCTCAGTAAATATTCAGCTGTATAAATGTATAACATGTAAGAGTTGTACCCTATGTAAATCATTCTGGATAAGAGCGTCAGCTAACGGACAGTAATGTAATGTAGGATGTAGCACAATGTTTAGGATTCATGTAATATCACTCTTCCATTCCCACGCAGGCCTGTAGCAGTGGTGCCTAGCAATAGATAAGGAGGACTAAAAGCAGAACATCTGTTTATTCACACCCTGCTTCAAGACACTTCCTTCAGTGTAATGTTGCTTGTCAGCAGCTAAGTCTTGTGAAGTTTGGGTTGAATCGATTGCTAGACATTTCCTGCCACGCCGGTCTGTCCTGGCTCCCCTCCATCAGACGTGAAATGTCAAAGCATGCATCACAAGGTTTGCGTTCAGATGAGGAAAAGGGATTAGTGTGTACGGATCAGCACAGTGGCCAGTCTTTAATGGGGCATGTGCTTGTGGCAAGAATCTTGTGAATGAACTGTGTCTGATGAAGCTGTTAACGTGTATGCAGGGAATCGTTTGACCCATGTTCTTATGAAACCACTGTGACTAATGAATTGGCCCATTAATCTATGATAGGTTTGGATGTGTTCATTTTTGTGGTTATGTGCCTTTGTCAGGACCATTTTGGAATGGGCAAAAACCCATGAGTTCCCAACTTTCCATACCGCAAAGATGGAGGACACCACGTTCAACAAGCTGACTATAAGGATCGGGTACCCTTACCTGTACTGTCATCAAGGAGACTGTGAACATGTGGTCATCTTTACTGACATCAGGTGGGCTTCAGCTGACTCAGTGTACAGGTTTAGTCTTATGTCTTTCATGAACACAAACAGTTTGAGTTCTCCGTCAGACCTCTTTGCATGTGCTTGAGGATGTTAATTACACAGAGAACTCGAATGAATACCTACAGCTCTGTGCATACTGACATCTGAAAGCAAGTTCCTGTTTGTCTGTGTATCCTACAGTTAAGTGTACAGTAAAAAAGTTTACTGACTCCTGTAAGTAATACAGTATGGAAGATGGTGGGGGTGGAAGTACCTGACCATTTACCCTACCATTAAGCAGACTTGCCTCCTGGTTTGCTGTATAATCAGATTAGGTTCTAAGATGCTTAGATACTTTTCAAATTCTGTAACTGTGACTTAAAGTGCCCCCTACCTGTGATCCCATAATGCAGTGCGGTTTCCCTCTTCCTTATCAGATTGGTCCTTCCATAATTGAATGCGTTTTATCTTCTCCACATCATTGGTCCTGTCATAATGCAATGCGGTTTCCCTCATAATCAGATTGTCCCATCGGGATGACTGCCTGGACCAGACGCTGTTTCCACTCCTCACCCACAAGCACAGGGTCATCACCCGGAAGTGTGCTGTGTGCCACCTGTACATCAGCAGGTGCGAATCGCTGTGATTGCACAGCATAGTTTAGTACTGATTAGGGCTGCCCCCTGAAAGTCGACGAGTTAAATCATCTATCGGAGACCCGTCAGTCGACTGAGATTTAGATTCAGTCGAGCAGTGTTTTTTTTTGGTCAGTCAGTGTGCATTACAATAACGGGATAAAACAGATAGAAGCTTACAAAAATGCACAGGGATAACATTTCATAAATATATTTTTATATTCTAGCAGGGCTAGCTGGTGCGCTTGCTAAAAAACATGCGCTAGTGGTTAACAAGAGAAGCTGAAACCTGAGGTGGAGTGGTTGGTAAACTAGGCTAGCAATAACCATGTCTCAGAAGAAGTTTTAAGTATGGCGGCACTTCGAACTTTTGAAGGACAACCCTAACAAAGTTAAATGCGATCTCTGTATGCAAGAATTTGCTTATCATTCAACAACATCGAACATGGCAAACCACTTGAAATGAGTAAGTTGCATAGCTAGGCGGTCATTCTGCAATTATCTGGGCAGATTTACCTACCTACCTATTATACCTATAATGTAGGCAATAACTAATTTAAGGCTAATTTAACCCTTTCGCATGTAGCGTAACTTATTTTTTTATGCTATGTAGTGCACGTGTTATGGTATATGGTTCGTTGTGTTTTCATTAGCATTATTAAGCTTCTCATAGTTTTCAGTTAGCATTTGCTGTATTTTTAAATGTTAAATTGTTGTTTCCTCAAAGCTTCCTCAAATTAGCTACAATTTTTCCAATCTAGTTTTCTAATCGCACCGGTTTTAGCATACGCGCAAAATGGTAATCACACTGGTGTGACCGTACGCACTAAAGGGTTAAATGCTTAAAAATATGTTCCAATGACTCTGTTGCATTTGACTATGTTAATGTGGTCAAAATCATCACTAAAACTCATGCCAATGGCTTTTCTGATTGCCAGATAGTCTATATGAAAAAAAAGGAACAAATAGTCAAATCTTCGTATTGAACAGCCAAATGCGATTTGACTGACAAAATTCTGAGTTGGGTTCAGCCCCGATACTGAAGACATATGCCAATACGTGACTCTCTCCTACTTTCTGTGCTTCAGGTGGATAACCACCAATGACCAATTAGCCCCTATGGACCCCTGCCTCTTCTGCGATGTGTGCTTCCGAATGCTGCACTACGACAGCCAGGGAAACAAGATTGGAGATTTCCTGGCTTACCCCTATGTGGATGCAGGCGCATTCAACTGACAGCTATGTTCATAGGCACAAGCTGTACATTACATTTTGCTGGCTGCTATGCAGTGTGTAATAGTGTTTTTGTTTTGTTTGGGTAATTCTTGCATCTAAAATTGGCATGAAACATTTTTATATGTACATTTGTATTACAATGTAATTAACACAAAATGACAAGAATGTTATTTTAATGATTTCAGCATGAAAATCTGAACCCAGCTGATGGCAGTATATTTCATATCAGTGGTTGCACAGACATGAAGTGGTCCATTCCTAATAAAGCCTGTGAATGAGGTTCTCAGTGAAACTAAGGAGGAAACTATGGCATCCAAAGGAAACGTTTCTTTGTTCTACACTTGTTAAATCCTTTACATCCAAGTTGTTTCTTTCGGTTCATTTCAGGTATGAAGTTAAAATGTACAAATGTTGGTTTGTTCAATCCCCCCCCATCAATGATTAGTTATATGCCAGGGTTTTTAGTGTTCTCAGTGGTCACTGTTATGCCAAGACTCAGGGCAGCTCTAATACCATGTGCTGGTTTTCATGATCATTAAACTACTCACCATGCCCAGCCCTCATAAAGCACATTCTCAAACAGTAACATGCACCAGGGTTGTCACAGTCTGAGAGTGACTTGCAGCTAATCACTTAAGTCATCTGTAATGTGATCCTTGTGAATTCCTTTAGACAGGAAATTAATTTTCAAAAGGTGACAGGAGTGTAGAGCAGAAATAAATTAGAAAACGAAAGCATTTAACAACTTGATTTAGATACTGCCACCCCAGAGCAGTTAGAGTACTGTTTCTGTGGAAGGAGCCTTGATAAATCTGTTCAAATATCACTACCTCTTCTCCAGTTCTGCTGCATTGAACTGGAAAGGCCCTGTAGATGCAGCTTGTGTTGGTAAAACCTTCCTAACAGTAGTTGCTGTACCCAGTTTAGAGTGATTAGCATCTCTAGATTTCTTTCCTCAAACTGGACCATTTCATTCTTGCTTAGCCTAACTCTTTTCCTTGTGAGTCACACTACAGCAAGACCTTTACACCCATTTATTGGTAAACCCAACAGAAATGAAGAGTGAGGTCAATTTCTGATGAAACCACCGCTTTATTAATGGAGGCAAAACACTTTGAGACAGTCACAAAAATACTCTTATTTACATGAATGTCAGAAAAATGGACAACTTAAAAACAGTACACGTTTAACCATGAGAGCACTTGGCAAAATAAACTTTGGCACACTATCTTCTGTAGCAGTAGACCTGCTTTCAAATGACAGCCTTAAGAAATATGTACATCTATACCAAAGAGTGGAAAAGTGAGTATTTTTAGAAATGACAGACATCTTAAATCACAGAAATACCGTACTTATATTAGCCACAGATCACAACTCTATCTCCGGAACTGAACTCGCTAGAAGAGTGGCATGCTGTATGCTGTGTAGGGTTATAGGGGGACGACAGGAGGAGGTGGTCAGGAATGTCATTCATGGAAAACGCACTTGGAAGCCTTTGCAATATTAGACAGTAAACCAAGTCTCTGGAGTATTGCATCTCAACATTAACCTCTACCCTGCATTCGTTTCAGTGTTTGGACTTCTTTGAAAATACTGATGGACACAGAGTGGTCCAAAACTGCTGAAGTATAAGGACGATGGTGCATGAGCGTTCATGGGTGGTAAAAAAAGAGGACTGGTGGAATATGCTGTGTGGATGTGGGAGCTTGTTAGTGTCCATCACAGTTTCGTAACCTTTCACACTTTAAAAGCTAAAATGCAGACGAATGCAGTAACAAACACAAAGGCCCAGACTGCGGGCAAACGGATCAAAGCAGGACAATCCTAGATGGACAGACCAGTATCATCTGACCTACTGTCACTAGTGAAGCTGAAACTGCAGAGGGGCTCCGCGAATGTGTGTCCTTATGGAGAGACAGGTTTGGGAGACTCGCTTACTTCATTTCCAGGATCGTCAAATACTTCAGCTTCAGGCCAACTCTTCACTAAAATCACACAGATTCAAGCAAAAGTTCAGCATTCACTATCAGGTATTGATATCTATCTTAGGCAACATTTATGGAACAATGGTAGCAGTAATAAGACACTGTGAGAACACTACAGTAAGAAGCTTATTTTGGCTGTGGAGTTTGGTTACCCTACATTGAAAACACAGGAAAGTTTTTTTTTTAATGAGTACATACTCGTGTATTAGAGGTTAGTACACACAGTCTCACCCATACGATCACGCACAGTGCCACCCCTACAATATCTCACCAGTACAATCAATCACACACACTCTCACCCATAGAATATCTCATGCATGCACATGCACACACAGTGTCACCCATGCAATCACAATAACACCCACACTCACAGCCTGGCCCCCAGTGTCTCACCTGCCCTGTGCCACAGGCCTGGTTGTCTCAGAGGGCTGCTCTCTGTCCTGCTCCTGCTTCTGCTTCTCCTCAGCACTGGCATCTCCATTGACACCCTTATCTGAGAGTCCACACCCAGTTACAGCAGCAATGACAGCAGTAGCCTCTGCATTCTGTCCTTACTCACAACCACACGCTATTTCATATGTGATCTCTGACTCATGCCCACACACTCCCCATTTCTTATGCAATTTCTGAAAACCTACTTTGACAAATGTCTACAAGCAAGCATGCGATGGACACATTTCTGTAATGTGTTGCATGTGTCCTCACCTGTGCTCTGCTCCTTCACCTGTTCAGCCTTCTTCAGGGCGCCCCTCCTGGCCTCCTCCTGTTGCCGCTGCTCTGCCAAGGACTTGTTCAGCACCTGGCTGATGACCGAGTCACCCTCCCCAACCAGGAACATGGTCTTGAACTTGTTGTAGAGCATGGTGGCCTTGTCCATGATGTCCTGGCAGGCTTTAAACCTACGAATCTGACCACACCACAACACAGCTCGTTCAGCCATTCAACACCTCTGGGAAACCAACCAGCCCCACTGAGCCGTGTTCATTAATACAGGCACGACAGAGCCTACCACAGTTTCTGCACAGAGATGTGTCTGGATGTCTGAGCCCTGCTTTTGGGCACTCTGGGTGGGACGCACCTTTTTGAGGGTGGTGATGAGCTCGCTGTGTTTCTGCAGGTGTTGAGTGGTTACCTGCAGAGTGCCCAGCTCATCCAGTGCTACCAAGCACTTCTTCACATCCTGTTCCAGAAGAGAGAGTCACTTTCTCTGAGCATTCTCCTTGTTAGCCCTCTAGGCTTTTTACACCGCAAACAGATGTTAAGTATGATGCATTACTTTTAGACAGAATAAAAGGCCTTTCAGAAAGCCCAGTGCCATCCTCACATTCTTTCCCCAAGAACTTCACATGGTACCACAAAATCTAAAAAAGACCTTCAGTAGAGGTCAAAAGCATTATTATTTCTTCATTCATGTATGACAAACACCCATGAATTTTCTTGCCTTGACTGTCTTTTTTTGGACACAAATGACGAAGTATAACCTTTGCAAAGCATTAGCTGAATAATATTGATCCAGTGTGGCTGACGGCAAAAAAGGAGCAATGACTTTCTTTCCACTCCGTCACACCAATATCACAAACAGTTACATTACCACACTGAGCTCCTGTGGTTACATTACCACACTGAGCTCCTGTAGTTACATTACTGTCCGGTTATGCCTCAGTTACAAAGCCAATGAGAATGACGATCCTTCACAATTTACAGCATAAACAGACAAATAAATACAAATTTTATATATATAATACACACACTTACATATGTATGTATGCATTTATTTATGATGTATTTGTTATCTGTATCTCCAAACAAAATTTCTGGTAAGGAATTAATCTAACTGTACTCATCCATTTCATTTCTGAGGTACACCTGTGTTCAGGTACTGTATAGTTATGACTGTATCCAGTTACTGTACACAGTGACTGCAATGCTTTTTCAGAAGAATCCATAAAGGTGCTTCTTGAAGGGTGTTGGACTTACAGGATTATCGATCTTCAGAGAGAGTCTGATTTCTCCATGTAACCGCTGCAACCTCGATTCTGTTGATAAATCTACATCATCAGGGAAAATAAACTGATCAATGTTAAGCTATCAATTTCTCAAAACAACTGGATTACCTGACCTCTTTCCAAATGTATTTCACCAAGAAATGTTACATGGACATCAACATTGTCAAATAATCTAAATTTTAGTGCTCTACAGACCTGTTACAAATTGCGGAATAAATTCTGCCTGCAGCAAAATTGCACTAATACACAGTTCCTTACAAAGAAATGAGGCAAGATCAATGTCAGTTACTAGTACTCTATTGGGCACAACCAACCTATCTAAAAATTACAACACAGGAAGCAATGACTTGATATTGTCCAAGTGATACTGTATGAAGGCAGGTGTCTACAGAGGATTATTGAAAATCTTAACACTCACCTTTCTTCCGCTCTCCCTTCCTTTCATCTAGTTTCTTTCCATCGTCTTTGGTATGCCTGAAGGGAATAGGATACTGGTAAGGCAATGTCCTAATTCTTCTCTACTTGTACATGTGTGTAGTATAATATTTAATACCTGTAGGTGTTAGCTGCCTTGACTTTAACTTCATCATATAAGAGTATCATGGCTAAAACCCCTGCTGGCAGGGTTTCAAAGTCCTGCTACATTTCTGCACTGCCTGGGAGCCAGACAATTAAGCCATGACAGCTACCCTGAATCTGCTATAGCCATACACATTACAATTAGGGGTGTCCCCAACTAAGAATTTACATAGTCGAATCTGATTCATCAAGTCTTGCCTATCGTAGACTGATCGTCGAATCATGTGTTTTTTTTTTGCGCTCATTGATCCATATTCTCATTTGCGACATTGGCTTCCATTTTTTCCCCACACCAGACAAAAGAGCTGAAACACCCAATTAAACAATTTGTTGCACACAGAAACAACTTGATAATGAAACGACCAAAACTGAAACGAGGCCACTGTCAAGTGTCGGCATATCAAACATCAAACAAAGTGGCATATAAAAAATGACCATAACAAAATATAGGTTTAAATAACAAAGGGGCTAGCACATGCCTTGGATTTTTTAATTTTTAAGTTAAGGTGAATCCCTACAAGCTATAAATTAAAGGCAATACGGAATAAACATTATTTGTTAAACAATTCCTTAACATTAACATAAAATGAACATTTTAATGCCATGAAGTGCAGAACAACGTCAACGTTAATGTTTGTGTGCTTGCGAAAGGTACAGCATGAGATTAATTAACAAGGATGGCAATTTTAATTAATTAAACAATCTCACGCTGTACCTTTCGCAAGCACACAAACTACAGACAATCTGTGTTGTTTCGCAAGCATAATAATTTACTCTATTTATGCGACTGGTGTCGATTATTCTGTGAATTATTTGCGTTATTGTTAATAAAGGAGGATAAAGGGGAACAGGTTGAAAGTAATGATAGATTTAAAGGTAGTGTTCGGGCTTCCCCTGTTTCCAGCTCACCAGTCGCCACTGGTTGACACAACTTGCATTTGACTTTTTCCGGATCATCTTTGTCTTGTTCAAAATGCTCCCACACTTAGATAGCTAAAAAGATTTAAAGCCCAGCCAAGATGCTGCTCTGATGGTCCTGCAAAATTGGATAGTGCAACTTAGTCTACCATGGTGCTTTTAATCAAAGGAGATTGATTAAAAGCACATGAGTTATTTTCCAATTTTTATTAACAGTATTATTAATAGGTTGATATTTATACCAAAATAGGCTATATATCATGATTTATTGGGAGAAACCAAGCAATTCTACGTAAAATCAGACATTCAGCACCCCCATATAGCTGGAATGGAATGATCCTTGTTTCATAACCACATTTTGCGATGATTCGACTGTGAGATTGGCAGTCGAATCAGGCTCCTTAGATCAAATTGTCGAATAGTCGACTATTCGGGGTCACCCCTACTTAAAATGTTGAATTAACACCTGTACGTATGTCTGTACCAACATAAATATACCTCCTTATCTTTCAAAACAGGCTAACAGCCAAGAGATGCCAAATCCAGATCAGCCTCTAATCGACTGTTCTTTCCAGCTTAATTCAGCTGCAAGAAAACTAGCATGCACTGCAAAATAATGGTACTGCAAGATGATGCAAAGAGTCAAAATACATTTTTTTAAACAGCCGTATCTCTTTTCTCTGGCTCTACGCACATAAATAATACATCAAAACAGAGGACAACTTGTGCAGATTCTAACCATGGGTTCGATTCAGTGATGACAGCTAAAAAACAATCGCTAATTTTGGCCCCATTCAAAACTATAGGCAAGAACAGCGGGAGTATTTCACTTCCGCATTTGAAAATATGTTTATTAAACAGCCATATCTCTGTGAATACTGGCTCTACAGGCTTAAATCATACACCAAAATAGAGGTACACATGCAGATTCTCACAATGTCTTCAGCGCTGTGATAAACAGTTTTTGAATTATGAGCCAAAATAGGCACCCAGTTCAGTCTTCACTCTAAGTCATGTAAACACGTTGCTTTCGCACAGAGGGAGACGGCACATGGCAACTTGAATAGCTTGTATGCTCAATAATGCACACAGGCAACCACACATCACATTTTCTTCAGAAAATGCACACAAATCTAGTTTATTCTTCTTCTAGCTTTAATGCAGCCAAAACCATTTGCTCTACAGACATCAAACCAATGCCAAATCGACTGGTTTGTTCACCATTGGTGTGCTTGTACTTTTATAAATCTATAGTTTTAGCGATATTTAAAAAAAAAACTGGTCGAATTTTGCCCCCATTAAAAAGATCTTCTGTTACACTCGTCTGTTACAAATTTTTTAAACTGCCAGACCTCCCCGAATTCTGGCTCTGCATGCATACATTATACACAAAAACAGAGGGTAACTTGTGCAGATTCTGACCATGTCTTCGGTTCACTGATGATGGTAAAAAAAAAATAAATAAAATAAAATAAAATTAAAAAATAATAATCAAAAAAACACAGATTTTACCCCCATTCAAAACTATAGGTGAGAAGAGCAGGAGTATTTTACCTCTGTGTTTGAAAATATGTTTTTATTTTAGTAGTTTGTTTTTTCTGTTGCAAGTTTTACAAATTCAGCTAATTTTTTGTTTTATTTTCCTAAATAAATATCAGCAGCAATTAAATAATATTAATATAATAAATCTTATGTATTTCTATTAAGACATTTTAAAAAGTAGCCTTAGTAAAAATATATACTTGCTAAAACAGTTGAATTGTGTTTTTTTTTTTTTTTAACTTCTGGTAAAAGTAATAATTATGATTTCTAAGACTTGACAAAAATACACCCCCCCCTCGGTATTAGAGGGGATTTTTGTTTTTGTCAAGTCTTAAAAATCATAACTATCACTTTTACCTTAGTATTTTGGAGCAATAATGTTGGAACTGGCAGACCCCTACAGCACATTAAAAGTTTTTTGACTAAATTAATTAAAATAATACATCCCTGCCAGAATCTCACAAAATTCACAAAATGAATCCTTACAGCACAGTGAGTTGATCTGGTCATTGGTCACTTTTTATTATATTAAGTTTGAATCATTTTGATTGTTATCTGTTTTTCCCATTCATTGGTTATGAAATAACTAGGGCACTGAAAGTACAGGTTACAGAAATGTTTTCATTCCAATTTTTTCCCCCATATACGCAAGCTCATTATACCACTACTGATTTTGGATCAGGCCCACCATTAAGATTATAGAGGGGTATACCTAACCTTTAAACAATGGCCTAATCATAGGATCATACATTGTTTTTACTCACAAAGTTCCACGAACAAACGAGTCGTGAGTTCTGACATCTCTGATGAGCGATTAGGTACCCTATAACAACAACGGAGCATCAATGTACAGATCATGCTTTTATCACATGCACACTGGGAAAATGAAAGCTATGAGCTATCCACCTTTCATGGCTATTAAACTCAGGAAGAGTGCTCTTGTGGATTAGGTAATTTGTTGATGGTACTTGTACTGATAACATCTTAGTATTTGGAACAACTTCTGAATACAGTGGAAACGGAATTGAAAGTCTGAAAGAAATGGTTTGATATTAACAAGTTATCATTAAATTTAAGTAAAACAAAGTTTATAATATTTGGTATTAGGCAAATCAATAATAAAGCTAAAATTAGGATCAGTGATGTTGAAATAAAAAGTGTATGATTTTATAAAATTTCTGGGAGTAATAATTGATCATAAATTATCTTGGAAACCACATATAAATAATGTAAAAACAAAAATGTCTAAAACCATAGCAATATTAAATAAAACTAAGGATATCTTGAATCAGAAATCACTATATATCCTGTATTGTTCTCGCATAGTTCCATACATTACCTACTGTGTGGAAATATGGGGAAACACCTATAAAACCAACACTAATCCAATTTACATACTACAGAAGAGAGCCATAAGAATTGTAAATCGATCGGATTATTATGAATCAACCAACGCACTATTTACAAACTTACATACTTTAAATTTTGTGATCTAGTTGACCTTAAAACTGTACAGATAATGTACAAAGCACAAAATAATTTACTTCCTAACTGTATTTCAAATTAGAGAGAGCCAGTATGAGCTTAGGGGAATATGCATGTTTATATAAAAAAAAAAAAAGGTAAGGAAAAATATAAAAAGCAGATGTATATCTGTCAAAGAGGTAAACTTGTGGAATAGTTGTAACAAGGAATTAAGAATGTGTAGTTCACTTTACAAATTAAAAAAAATGTTTAAAAATAATGTGGTAAACAAATACATAACTGAGGTATGATCACTACTGTGCATAAAACGTTTGGAACTTCTTTTTGCTTCTGTTTTGTTTTGTCTTTGTACAGCCTAAACCTAGTGAGAAAGGGTTGCCTATTAGAGTATGTTACGTAAAAAGGGTAGGTATAATAAGCTACAGCTTCATCCTACACCTTTAGGGTCAATATTCTGTTTTTTGTTTTCCCTTTTAATTTAATGCCTTATTGTTATTTCTACGTGCATTCATTTTGTAAGATTGTTAATAAGGACCAAAATAAATTACTACAACTACTACCACAACTAGTATGTCTCTGTAATGTCATACGTTTAATATGATGGAGTCTGCCCATTATAAAGAATGGCTAGTTAATGTACAGTTTGATGTTCATAATGAAGGTGTGCAACAGGCTCTTAAACACAGTGCAGAAATTAACAGCTAACTGGGCAAAGAAAACACTGAGCTGAGAACAATGGAGTCTACCACATGTCCTTAATTTGACTTCAGACTTTTACATTTTGATATACAATTTACATAGGAATTTACCTCATACCAAGGTGAAAGGGGTGAAAGAATCTTAAAACGTGTTGAAGCAAAGAAAAATTGAACTGAATAACAATTAAAATTCAAAGCTATAACCTAAAAACAGCTTTCAAAGCCCGTTGGTATTTCTCCTGAAGAGAGAACACTTCAATCGATGGTAAAGAGAATAAAAGGCTGAGACAGGAAAAAGCAGTCACTGTGCAAAAAACCTATTAACTTCCTGGTAATTTTGCACTACAAACAGGCGCTAGCACAGTGATGCAGTGATACAGATTCCAGACTCACTCGGAACCCTTGTGCTCCTCATGTTTGCGTCGCCTGTCCTCTTTGTCTGCCTCTACAGAGCCTTGCTGAGACTTCAGCAGGTTACGCCTTCTGGCAGCTGCACTCTTGTTTTTCTGCTGGATTAAACAAAAGGGGCAGGTCAAATGGCGGCTTCCTTTCTACTTCTCAAACTTCTTTTTATTGATTTTATCTACATATTACACACAACACGATCACATCCAACAACCCCCCAACCCTTCCATACCCCCTCTCATATCCATCAAAATCCCATCATTCCTTCCCTGCTGACCATTACAGTATCATTTAAGAAATAAATTTGAGAATTCAGTGCATGTTTTGCACAAAATTATTAAATATTTAGCTAATCTGAGTATGTAACATTTTACAAAGTGTCAAAACACACACACAGACACACACACAAACCAGAGATTTAAGGGAAAAAATGAACAGTGTTGGTATACATCCATGAGAAAAACATCAAAGCCACGGCTGCTACAATAAAATGTAGAGCTACCTTGCATTATTCAAAAACTACAATTTTGGAGTTGTAAAGACAGTCAGGGAAAGGATCTCAAATATTATAAAACCTCTTTTCTTACACCTTGGTCCATTTTTAAATATTGCCGTGTGAAAACAAACTGAATCGGGTGCAACATTATAACAAGTTAGTCCCTGATTCGGAACAAAGCAAACGGACTATAGGTGTGAAAACGACCTCAAACACAGAACATATGAATTAGTGAGGCATCTGCAGATTTACACTTATCACATAAAGGACATGCAATAGTATGTAAGTGGAGTACAAGTGTTTTGTTGCAGATAACCATGGTTCTTCTGGGGCAACCCCAAACAGTGCCACAAGGGGGTGTGGTTCTATTCTGTGTTCTAAGACTTCAGAAAGAGAGAGCTTTCACACCTGCAGCCTTTAGTCCGTTTGAATCGAATCGTAGTGCGTTTGACCACTTGGTTCGGTTCGTTTGCGTAGGTCAGAAGGCAGTAATTGCACTCAAGTCCGCACCAAAATAATGGCCCGAGACCCCCAAACAGAGGTGGTCTCGATCCGCATCATCTGGCGAACTCTGGTGCGGTCCCACTGGTGAGAAAGCAACCGGAACCAACCAGGACCAAAACTAACCAATAGCTATGAATCATGGGAATTGAGGGCATTGAATTATGGGCAACAAATTCTGGGTGGTTAACAAAATTGCTATTAACAATGAGTCGTGGGTTAACTTGGAGCAGCGATGAGGTACAATGTCTCATTGAAATATGGGCAGACGATCACATTTGCCAGCAGCTGGAGAAAACGCACAAGAACAAGGCATATAACATCACTAAGCTTACCTGATGCGTCTTCGGAATAGAAATTGCTGGGTGAATATGTCACTGTATGCATTATTTAAAGCGCGCCTTCTCCTACTGAAGTGTATCGAAGCAGCGCGTCTTCAATCACGAAATGCATCAACACATTATTTTCAAACGAAGTCTAGATTCATGGTCAAAGTGAATGTGATACTCGTACTAATAACACTGGTATAACAGCCAGAGAATCGCGACAACTGCAATGATGAGCTTGTGAGTTTGCTCCATTTTCGATGCGTTGTTCCCGGGTTTTTCTTTTCAGAAGTGATGAAATTCCCGCACAAAAATTCTGACCAATGAGGGAACAGTTTGTGCATGGCGGTTGTTTAACAATTTTGGTCTGTTTTTAAATATTGCCGTGTGAAAACAAACTGAATCGGGTACAACATTATAACAAGTTAGTCCCTGATTCGGAACAAAGCAAAAGGACTATAGGTGTGAAAACGACCTCAAACACAGAACATATGAATTAGTGAGGCATCTGCAGATTTACACTTATCACATAAAGGACTTGACCTGGGGTATAGTGTAGATAGTTTACCCTTATATGGGCTCAGTCTAAAACCAGTCTGGGTAAGTGAGTGTCTTGCACACATTGAAGATGAGTGCGCTTGTTTAAGAATTTACTCCCACAAGTCCTCTGAGCGAGGTGTGCCAAGATCCTGCTTGCAGTTAAAATTATCTTTGAAAAATTATATTAAAATTATATTACGTATCTAATTATAAATTGTAGAGACTGCACCTTTGGCCAATGCATCCAGAGAGTGGAAACCATCTAGGGTTTCCAGACAGCAATAATGGAAGGTTCAATACCTGGTGCTGACCATAATGCCTGACATAAAATCTGACTCAGGCAGATTAAAATGTTTTGACAGCTGGTCAAACCAGGCAAATGTATTATCTATAAATAGGTCTTTTACACCTTTTCCATGCCAGCTCCTCAAAGAATCCTTGCTTTTGGCAGGAATATTTTCCTAAACTTAACCCACACCCTCAGTGAGTGCTTCACAACTGGACTGCTGATAGGCATGTTAGGGATGAGTGGGAGCATGGCTCTGAGAAGTGCTGGGAGCAAGCTTTTCTTACAAGCATGTGTTTCCATGGCAGCCCAGGATGGACAGTTAGGTAGCTGACGGAAATGCCACCAATGTAACATGCATTGCATGCTGGCTGCCCAATAACAGAACCTGAAGTTAGGAAGAGCAATAGCACCACTGTGCTTGGGCCTCTGAAGAAAAGGTTTGTACAGATGGGGCTGCTTGCCATTCCATATGTATGAAGTAGCTATGGAATCTAAAGATTTAAAGAATGACAGGGGAATAAATTCAGGTAAACACTGAGAAAAATAAAGGAATTTGGGAAGCGCAGTCATTTTAATTGAATTAATCCATCCAATGCCTGAAATGTTTAGAGACCACTTGGTGATATCGTGTTTAGTTTGATCAAATAGTTCAGCAATATTATATTTGAAAAGGTGTTTACAGCAGTGTGTAACAGAGACTCAGATATGTGAATTTACCTTTCACCATCTATAGTGGTACATTTAGGTGGTGTAATTGCAGAGCTTCATTATTAATTGGGAAGAGTTCACTCTTGTGCAACTTCCATTTATATCAAGAAAACTGACCAAAGCATTAAAGTAGGGAGAGAGCTGAAGGCAGAGAAGTCTCTGGATTGGAAACATAAAACATCAGGTCATCTGCGTATAGAGACACCTTGTGCTCAATGCCTCCCCTCACCATACCAATTACCTGCTGGCAGTTGCATAGAGCGATTGCCAATGGTTCAATGGCTAGAGCAGGGGTCAGCAACCTTTAGACAGTAAAGAGCCATTTTTGGCCACAAAGAAAAAAAAATGTCTGGAGCCGCAAAAAATATTTGAGCCCTTTAAATGCAGGTACCACAGCCTATTAGTCTAAATTAGCCTATCAACATTACTAATAGGTCTAAATGAGCATTCATTCATATGTTTTACCACAATGTGGCTGCAGTAGGCTATTTATGATTATTTGGTACTTTAACTTTGCATTTCCTATATTTACAAACATTGCGGCGTGTGAGCACTAGCTGGTGGCAGAAAGCCACAAGGCAGTAACCAGTACCTGCAGAAAATTGACCATTCTCGACAGTGTCTTTTATTGTGGTATCATCACTCATCTTACATTTCATAATTTTTACATGATCTGTCAGATGTATATTAAATAATATCTGTCTACAGTAACGATTCTGTGTGCCTACAATTAAAAAAAATTGTAAAGGTAACGTGTCCGATTCGGGGAAAACCATATGATTCCATGGGGAAACAGTAGGCTATTTTTACCTAGCGTTAGCAGCTAGGTAGCAGTTTAGCCACATATGAACGGATCCCCAGTAACAGTAATAGCGAAGAGTTGTGCTGTCAGGTGTAATATTAATAAACGAAATCCCAATGTGAAGTTTTATGTTTCATCTAAGGCTAGAGACAGTCAATAAGTTAATTTACCTCCAAACTAGCCAAGACGGTTGGTGACTGTTAAAGTGCTGGCTGACACATGCATTTGGTCAGCTATCTTTATGGGGGAAAACCCGTGTTAAAATAAATCTCTAAAGTTACTCATGTGATCATATTGGTGGGAATATATTTTGTAGTATGTGACTGCTACAATGCATAAAAATTATACCGACATTATAGAAACATGGTAGTTATTTAATAACATTGAGAAAGTTGTGAATTTTGCAGGCAAGTCTACGGGAGCCAAAGCCACTTTCTGCCACCAGCCCCCTGTGTGACGACACGGAAGTATTGGTCTATTGTGCAAGACTTCAGGAAACAAGCATACAGTTGTTGTTCTTTGTTTACCGTAGTGTGTGTTTGTGTGTTCATGCGGTATTTTACCGTTCTCAAAATGAATAGCGCACAATAAATTTTGAACACTGGATAACGTAAGGATAACTTTAGGCCTACAACAATGATAGCAAAATGTACAAAAAAAATTGTTATTAATTTCCATATTTTTTGAAAAAGCTAGGGAGCCACTAGAGAGGGGCTCGGGAGCCGCGGGTTGCCGACCCCTGGGCTAGAGTAAAACGTAACAGACTCAGAGGGCAGCCCTGGCAGGTGTCACGATGCAAATTAAATGGTTTTGAGTACTCATTATTGGTCAGGACTGTTAAAAAAGGACAGCTGTATAATAACAATCCAACAGATATAAACTGGTTCAAATCCAAACTTTTCTGAAACAAATTTGTAGTTCCACTCCACCCAAATGCTTTTTCAGTGTCCATAGAATGGCCTGTGATGGGGAATGCAGATTATTAAATAAGTAACAAATACTGAAGAATGAGAGACAACTCTTAACAAACCTAGTCTAATCATGGGAAACAAGAGTGGGGAGGGCATCCTCAAGCTAAAACTTTAACACTGCAGTTTAGCAATGAAATAGGCCTGCAGGAGGCACAGCCCAAAGGATCTTTACTTTTTTTTTGCTAATAAAGAGATACAGGCTTGGTTCAGTGTTAATGGAAGAGCACCTTTCTGAAGAGATTCAGAGAAGTCGAAATCCATGTGAGGAGTCAGCTGCACAGATAATTTCTTCGAGAACTCTGATGGAAAGCCTTCAGGTCCTGGGGATTTCCTTGACTGCAAAGAAGATATGGCTGCTTCCACCTCCTGAGTAATTGGTTCTTCTCATCCTTTCTCTTTCAAATGCTTGAAGATGATGTGAAACTACAGCGCGTTCTGTTCTAGAGCCACTGTGGCCACCATTTGTCTCCATGGAGGCTACTTTTTCCCTGTTGCAGTTTCAAATTCCCAGCTGTATCTTTTTAGCCCAGTGCTGCTTCGGCGCTATGTAAAATGTAATACACGTCACTTTCATGTTTCAAACTCGGACCATTGCCACTTTCTGTATGCCTTACATAATTGGCCCTTTTTAAATGTTAATGTGAAATGTAAAAAGGAGCATGCACCTGGATGGAGGGCATAAGAAATATACTGGCACTAGGGCTGGGCAGCTAATTGTAAACTTGTTTCCAAATCCAAGAGTGGTGCTCCTGAGCACCCACCTCATCCTCCTCTGTGTCTGAGGAGCTCTCTTCCCTCCCGCTCTTCCTCCTCTTGGCCTCTGGCTCCTGCTTCCCCTCGGGGTCCTTGGCCCTTTCCTCCTCTCCCTTCCTCCGGCCGTCGCTCTTCCTGTCCTCCTCTGCTTTCTCACCTCTGCTCTTGTCCTCAGACCCCCGCTTCCTCTTCCTGTCCGCTTCCCCCAGGTCCCTGCCACAGAGGAATAGCGCCGTTAATCTCAAACACACACTCTCTGCCTCTACCTCTCATACTCACACAACTGCTCCTCCTTCTACAGTGACATTCTTCAACTGCTGTGTCTTCACCTGTGCCACATTACTGTATCATGTCTCAGCTCACAGTCAACCCAATATATGATTTTACATACCCTAAAGAGATATGATAACTTATCCAGCTGAGGTTTAACTGGAGAGTCAAGAAAAAGATGTGATATTGTTCTAGCTGCAGTACAACAACCATGCTAGTGTACAAACACCCCCTTGATATTTCAACCCGTGTAATCAGTTGTGTTCTCGCACACATCGATGTTAACTTCAAAGTGTTCCATATCTCAGCTTTTAATGAACTGAATATATACAGTGCCCTCCAAAAGTATGTTAACATGAGAATGGAATGTGTAATTTTTGCCATTAACTTAAGGTGTTTGGATTTGAAATGAAAAGATGAATGTGAAATTATATAAGGAGATATACATCTCCTTTAGAGATGCACTTTTTATCCAGCTGTGAACTGGAGCTTGTAGGAAAACAATGTGTGTGATAGTGTCAGCATGCTGCTGTGTGAGCAGCTGCTCCTTGTTTCATGTGATTCTCGGTGTGCAGTGTTGTGTGACCAGGAGGATACGGGGGTTAGCTACATTTCACTGCCAGAGCTGCGGGGGTCCAGAGAGGCCTGCTGCTGAAGGAGCAGCATCTTCTCAGCTTTGGGCTTCCTGCCTCTGCGTTTGGGAGTGAGCGCCTCGCTACCTGCAGAGAGCCACACCACACGCTCAGCTACCGGAGCCATACACGGAGTGCTAACAGACAATTTCTCAACATCCTAGCTCAAGGATCCCAAAGAGTCAAGCCTTTTGAAAGGTTTACCTGGAGGACTTGAAGTAGGGCTAGTAGGAACTTCATCTTTCTCTGAATCTTGTTCCATTTCACTCTGACAAAAGATATTTCATAGTGTTTTGAGAAGCTACAGATGAGGGCCAAGATCAGTGCAGTTTTCACAGTAATGAGCATTCAGCTTCCTCTGCAGGATGCAGGCTCATGGACATGTGAGAGCCAACTCACCTTCTTCTTTCTGCCCCTCTTGGATTTCACCGGAGTTTCGGCAGTTTCTTTTTGTGTTTGTCCCTAAAAATACACAAGAACCTTCATGTTGCAAATTCAAATTATAAATCAAATTGACTGAATGTGTTGTAAATGGACATTGTTTATATTCTGAAACCCTCACACGTTTGATCACTTTTGCTTGATTTCCTAGTGGATTACTGTGATAGTGCATCTACAGCAAAATTATACTCCTCAACTATTAAACATTCCCATCCCAAACCAGATGACACCACTTACCTATTCTGCACTAGGGCTTTATCTAAAACAGTATATAAATGCTAATGTAAAAACACACAGATCATTTACACCGCTGTTAAGATCAGTCAATCAGGCCACAGTTCATACTGTCAAGGCCGCACATAGTCTGTCAAAATCTGTCAAAACACATATCCAAAAATTCTGTATTTACAGATGAAGTCTAAAATCCATTTATATATTCTGCTGTTCTCATGCCAGCTGCATGGAGACAAATGTGCTCCCACAATTCAACTAAATCCCAAGCCAATATCAATACTATACATGCAGCCATTCACATTTGTCAATATGCAGTCAGTATCCCAAAAAAGAAAAACATGCACTTCCCTAAAGTTGTGGATGACATGCATACTGTTATTAGACAGTAAAGAGACTGATTTCAAGGCCCATGGACAAACCATAATAAAATAAAAGGCCATATGCAAAGCTGATCGGGATTCTTGTTCTCTACTTATTTCTGTTAATACTGCTGAGACACTTGACCACTGTAAAACTGGAGACTGAAGCAAGGTCACATATCTCCCACTGCAAAAGTAAAAGTGATAACTGTTTCATTGTCATTTTTACATCAAACACTAGGCATGAGACGAAATACTGTAATATCAAATTTTGCAAAATTAGAAAAATGACCAAATGTTTGATTTCTTGGACCCTGAGAACATGCTGTAATCATGTAATCAAATTACCACCTGACTTTGTTCTGATCCATTGTTCCAATTGATCCACTCCTCTTGGTTAACATTTCATATTAACAAACATAAATAATGTAACTCATCCATTCCACACCACCAAGAGCTGTTACCAAAGATTCTGTAAGACATTGTGTTAGTCATCTCTGTACAATCTCTGGGTGTCCGATCTCAAGCTACATGTGACAGCGTGGAGCTTTACTTGTTACATTGTCCTGCTGGCTTGATGTTTTAATTAACAGCATAATGTCCTGCCACAATACAGATGTGTACCTTGTAAGATCTAGTTAAAATGTAGCTTGATTTGTAATAAATTGTTTTGGTTGGTAAAATATTTGGTGAATTTTCTCATCTACTAGCCTTGCTGACTGGTGGACCAAAAAGTTCCAGTACTATTGCTGTAGATCCAACAGTAACAAGCAAGGTGCTACTTTTATTGGCGGTTTCATGCGATCGACACAAATCCTGTCCCCCTTCTTACTTTATGTACCTAAACAGCTAACATTATATTACACAAGTTACTGAACCGTTCTATAAAGTGACATGTTACTCAAACCCTTGATATATCCTGAATATGAACATGGCTAGAGGTTTGATATGAATAATAGAGAGAAAGAAATAACTTGGTTAATCATTTGATATTTTTCTTTTCCTAGCAGCATTATTTCCCAGGGGAATAAAGTTTCATAATTTCACACTGCACACTCAATTTCACAAAACATATCGCCTCATGCCTATAAAACACTGCCAAAAAAGCAACTTCATGAAAGAGACGTGTCTGTACAATGAAGCCAAAATGATGGATCAAAGTGCATGCCTTTTCCCCCATTCAGAATGTGCCAGATTTCCATAAGGCACCCAAGGAAATGTCTAGTGCCCATGCAGTGTACGTACATCATTAGACAGAGTCACAGGCTCAGACACAGCCATGACGCCTGACCTCTCCTCCTGCACAGCCTCACTGTTGGACACCTGGAGCGACACCAAACACACACAGGTGCACCCGGCACACAAGGTTAGAGCGGCACAGCCTCTCACTCACAGCCGACACGGTCAGAGTGGCACAGCCTCTCATACAGACCCCACAAGGTTAGAGTGGCACAGCCTCTCACTCACAGCCCACACAGTTTGAGCAGCAACGGATCCGTGTTGTAGCACAGGGACCTGTTTGAACAGTAATAGTTACTGCTACAGCTCCTACTACTATGGTTACTGCACTAATCCTCATCCATGTATGATTGTGCTAACTCTACTACCCCTTCAAACTTGTAAACTGAACCCAGAACAATACACTGGACACAGCAGATGGGAGTAGGCTTGACAGCTAAAGTAATCAAGAGACCTTTACTCAGCGTGTAATATTTTGTTTCCCTTGATTGCTTGAATTTTCAGGTTTCACTCTTCTGAATTCATTTTTCCAAGAAGACCGAGAAGTGACGGGTGGATAGCTACCTATACAAACTGTGTTATAGACTAATTAGCTACAAGAGAAACTAAGGTATGTGGCAGAGAGAGCTAGCTCATTAATATTACAAAAGAAAGTAGCTATGTAAATCAACAGCAAAAGGTAACAAGATACCCAGCTCTGTCTTCAGGAAACATCTGAAGACACAGCTCTTCTGCTCTCACCTGAGCACCTGAAACATGACCCCCTAAAGAACCTCAAGTCTCAAACTGTCTCCTACTAAACTATGAAATAAAATGATAAAAAGTAATCTAATGGTTTAGCGCACTTGTTAGCTTTACCTGCTAGTTTGTATCTTGCCTGGCCAACCATTAATACTTGGTCATGCAGTGCTTCTAATATTGTTGACTTTGTATGGTTTTTCGCTTGTGTCGTATTGTACCTCACTTGCAAGTCGCTTTTGATAAAAGCATCTGAATAAATACGCAAATGTAAATGAGTGGTTGACTCATAATAACCCATTTACAGGAAAAAGAGTAATGAATCTGCACGTAATGTGTTGTAAGCTTATGCCAAATCTCACTTTATTTGATTGTCATTGATTTGTAAAGTAATGTTAGTCAGCTAGCTCCCTCACCACTCTCCATAGAATGTTACAGTAGGATTGCTGTACAACTGCCTCTGTGCAGCTTTAACCTCAAGGCCAGGGAGCAATTCCAAAGACGAATGAGGAGACTTCAATTATCACGAGTGTTATAACTTTCTGGGCTGCTGTCTTTTCACACAAGCACATTATCCTCAAGAGTGAGGACAGAGCTGTTTTGTTTGCTTGCGATTAAGAACAGGGTGTGAAATGGATGGGCTACGTAGCATGCAGTCCCAGAATTGTCTCAGTCATCTTGTGCCAGATCATGTGAGAAATCAGCTTAACACAGCTCTTACTGCACAACACTACAGTAGTAATCCCTATATATGCAAGACTGTTTGAACGCTACAGCACTAATCCCTGTGCATACACGATTGTTTTAACACTACAACTAACACTGTACTTACCTCTATTCCCCCATGATATTACACAATTTCTCAGTACAGAACAAGAGAAAGAAGGTACCCAAACTAATTTATTAAGTGACGATTCATTGATTTTTATTTTTGTAGTCACTACCTGGGGATGCTAAAAATATGAAGTGTTTAGATGGCTATAATAATAAGAATGACTACTTTCAAAACCTCTAGAGTGGAAAAGAATGCAGTGTCCCATCATTGTGCATAATAAGCAGATAAGATCTAAGCCTGACAGCTTGCCACCAACACAAACATGTCATGGTGTAAGTGCTATCATGGACACCGAAAAGCACACATGTAAGATGCAGGATGATGAGCAGTGGTGCATTTTTTGTGCTGGCAGAGAGACACCTTACTTTAGCTAATGCAGATTTCCTCTTCTTGTCCGGAGTGGTCCCTTCTTCCTCCTCCTGCGGCTGCTCTGGGCTACTGTCCCTCTCAAAGCCCGTGGGCCTCATCTGCAAGGCATTGGCACTGAGGTCAGGGGGGACGAAAATGCTTCTAAACCTATGACAAAGCATGCATTTTTATGTGGGACTAATATGTAATAAAATATGTATAAAGACCAATGCTGTGTGGGATACATGCCTTTTGTCCATTCAGCTCAACTTTTGGGTTGTTTTCAATCTCCCACAGGCCTTCATTAAAACCCTTCCTTTTGTTTGGTTTACCATATTTTTCTTTGTTTGGCAGGTACGGGAAGATGTCCTTTGGGCCCAAGAATGCACTAAAGAAGAGAAGCAGTGAAACTCCACACGATCATACATTTTGCATAATATACCCCTCATCTGCACTGCAGCAACACACTCACCAAGGTGACAAAGTAATTCATTACATTTAATTAGTCAACGTGAGCCAGTCCAGGTCAACATTCTTTGAGTAAATTAATTAAGACCCAGAGATACGAGCTTTTAAAAAGCACCTGGTGACTAAGCGCAAAGAAAACCCCAAGAATGCATTTGACAGACCATCAATAAACCTGCCTTGTGATGGCCAATGACTGCATCCTTGCTGACTGGATTTTCTAGTTAGAATTGCCACCTCATTATATCAAGGGGTATCTCAACTAGGGGCACCTTACATCCTCAAACACCCCTTAGAGGCAAATCTGTGACAGTACAGGTGACAAGCAGGGAATTGAGTAACACACTTTAATTTGTCAGCAGAGGCAAGCCAAGACAGACACAACACAGTAGTAAATGTAGACAAAGTAGTGTACAAATGTAGCATGAATTGTCAAGGTGTAGTAAAGCTCGATGTGTATCAAGCTATGGTCAGAAAAGTAGATGGCAAGTCATCTCATTACATGCATGTACCCTAGTCTCACTGATAAAGTTGTAAACCAGCATCACAACTAACCTAACAATAACATAATCCAATAGAACAATCATTTTGATTGTCAAAGAAATTTCCAACCCTTTCCCCCCTTGATAACGACTTTTTTCCCCAGAAATTAACCTCAAGAATCTAACGGACCAAAATGGTACACCACTAAGTTACTGTAAACAAGTGGTCATCTTCAGGGAACAAATCTTGGTGCACTTTGGTAATGACAGTATGTCTCTTATTTTAAGATATAATGTATTCCATAGTACACACAGCAAAAGTGAGCACCAAAAATACACAGAGCATGACACAAAAATCAGCGCAACCTCAAACTGTACTTACGTCTCATGAGTGCCAAAGAAAAATATGGGAAGTTTGACATTTGACGGTTTCACTGCACCATCAGGAACCTCATCGATCTGAAAAGATAAAGCATGTTAGCTAACCGTCGCAAGTGGACTGTTTATACTTCTAACTATATCGCAATATAAATCACAAAATTATGAAATTGCACTTCGTTCACTCTGACAGCATATCTTTACAATGAGTGTGCCACTGAGCGTTTTACAACGAAAAAACGAATTTTAAACAGTGAACCGGGAAGCATCGCCAGGACAGATTTAAGGAATTTTAGTGAGAGTATCAGAGAAACCCTGTGGACTGAACAGAGCTGAAAGGAAAATGCATATACATCCCTATGATAGTCTCCACACAGAAAAATACACTATGAAACTATAAATCATAGGCCTCTGAAAATGTGCTCACCCTGGCAGGCCAGTGGGGATACCCTTTCATCTTCGCAAAAATCAGGTCTCCGGGTTTGAAGTCTCGAGTCATTCTGCGGGTTTCTGGTGACACTAAACACATTAAATACGAGAGATACATACTGAATGAACATATAGTTCGTTAAAAAAATGACGTACACCTGTATGTTAGATGAAAAAACGTTTCAGTCCAAACCAAACGTTACAACGGAAATACGAGACAGAAATTCAAGGTCGCTTGGAAAGTTTAACTGGAGAACAGTCCCTGAGTGTCCTGCTCAGCGCGCGGCGTTTGACGTTCAGCGGATGAGCGCAAACGGGCACGTGGATGCGCATCCTGTGTATATCCGTGCAGATCCTGAAGCAGCGGCATGCTCGCATGCTCCCCGGAGGAGCTCAACTGACCACTGAACCCTCCCCCATTCCAGCCACATTGCAACTCCGTGCAAACAAGCGAGTACTTGCGTGCGTGCAATGCAAATATACGCACTGCACAACACCCAAAGACATTATCATTCCATTACGATACGCCGAATTATATCTAGCAAATTTCTCTGCAAGCTAGCCGTTTAGCTAATCAAATGCTTATGACTACGTAGCTAGCTAGTGTTCGCTAGAAAGCTAGCTGGCTTGCTGTTTTCCGGTGACACAGGCAAAATGTCGTCCCCAAATATACACTGTAGCCACGTTAAAGTTAAACTTTTATACGAAAATTCTAGTGTGCAGGCTGCAGACATGTAGATACGGTCACGAGGACAATTTTAAATTTCGCATTGATAAACACTCCCCACTTACAAGCGGCAGCTTCAATCGACGGAAACACAGCTTGTAAGCCAGTCCCCACACTCCCGCGCGGCTAAGCATAGGATTGTACTATAATAGCCCCGAACCGAGGGGGGTGTTTTCACAAACACTACAACTGTTTTCTTCTACAAGATGTGGCTGTCAGTATTTATTTCGGGACAATATTACAATATAAGTATAATCTCTACTTCAGACTCGGAATAACGTCCAAGCGTTACTTGCATGGTTACAGCGAACGTTATTCAGCGCAGTACACCCCTTTTTGGTTCGTGACCGTAAGGTTAAGTCAAATGCGCAGAACGGAGGAGCTATCCAATAACTTTAAATGGTTAATGAACACCGCCGGAGTTGAGAAATAAAAGACGCAACAATGAGACAGTGAAACATATTAACGGTTGTCAGGACACACTTATTTCAGGGTTTCAGCACAGACGGAGGTGCAGCTAGGCCTCAGTGTCCGTATTGTCATCTTGCTGTTTTTTCAGCCTTGAGCCAGGAAACAGCAAACTCAAACTATATGAGAGAACACAAGTTCCAGGTGTTGTCATTGTTGACATTCAATTAGGCTTATTAGAAGAAAAAGATAAAACTGTTAAGTTCATAAATCTCATCGATTTTGCGATAATGAACGTGAAAATTTTAAGCTTGCAGATGTGGACAATAATATAAACAACAAAATGAGATGGAGGTGTGAAAATGGAAACACTTAAATAGGCTACAGCAATGGTATTGTTAATAGTTTATACTATTTTAAAAAGTATATTAATTGGTCTGGATGTAACATGTTACTCTTGTTACTACTCCGGCTGTGTCCGCAGGGTTTAGGTAATATGTGGGTGAACTGTGCCAAAATTAAGGTGAACAACTGCAACCTTCGCAACTTTCAATAAAGTAATGCCACTGCTGTTTCAGTATTCTGTGGCTGAGATCAGCCTGTTGATTCATACGTCAATGATACCGTTTTTCAAAGTTTTTTCAATAAAGAATTTTACGCTCAAGAGCAACATACACAGTTCTGTTTTCATTGAAGCGCTTACTTCAGTTAACTTACCAGTGAACACATTGATATGCAAGTCTTTTTGGTTCTTTAAGTTTAGCGCTTCATGCTTGAGATCATCCTGCTCATTAAGGTTTCAGTTGTCTGTTCAAACAAGCTAACTATGATCAGATGCATCCATTTTTCCCACTAATGTTTGAATTAAGCTCGAAATCAACCAGACATTTCCTTGTCCACTTGAATGCAAAGTTCAATTAGCTAACCTACGCCAGTTAGATGCGGTGGTCACACTCTCAAAATCAACTTGCACATTTCGGTTCCCCTTTACATTAACCGTAAAGCTGACCGGGGAAGTGTAATCGCAACTCCCACTGTCGTTCACAGTTCAGCGTTAAGACACACCGTAAAGAACGCCATTCTGATCCAGTTGCTACGATGAAGGGAAAGCCGATTTTCTATGGGACCCTTCTAATAGTTGACTATTTGCCCCACAGAGACTAGGTAAAAGACTTCCAACCATGCTTTGGATCATCATCAGGAACTATGGGATGGTGTGATTTGCTTCTTTTTCATGGCTCTGACTTTGAAGTCGTCATTCCCATGCAATTTGTGGAATAGATGGGTGCGTGGAAGATTGAGTTTTCAACTCATTTTACTACCACATCCAATGAAGGCTTTTTTTTTTCTCTATCAACTACACCCAGAAGCCGGCAACAACAGAGACATTACCTAACAAATATAGGCCTACATCTCGAATTGGAAAGAATTTTGACACAATTTTTCTGGTTGTACTACTGTAACAGAAGAGCAGTAAACAACTTACCTTGCTGAGGAAGGTGTGACTTGCAGATCAAATGCAGGCACTAAGGATGCTGTTCCGCTTGGCATGCCACAGGAGTTGGAGGACATGGAAGATTCTTTAGCACAACTTCAACTTCAAAAATGGAAAAGTGGCTGTCAGGAGTTTTTCCTTACAGCGGTAATCGGTCGCGCTACACTCCCTGGGAGAGCAAGGGGGCTTGGGTGTGCAGCAGGGTTAATCCAATAATTGAATTATCAGGTTTTTGACGGGATTCACTGCCTGGCGTGTGCTCCGCACCTGCTGCCTATCTGGGTAAGGGACACCAGGACTATTTAGGCAGGCGAGATTTGAATTGGTTATTTTCGTTTTTTTTTGTTCGTTTCTCTTTTTGGTTTGAACCCCGGGTGTTTATTTCGTTCAGTTAATTTCCTTTTTCTTTTTCCTTTTTTCTTTTGGCGTGCAAGGGTGAGAGTTGTCTTTGTGTGTGTTTTTAGGCGGCTCCGGGAAAAAGCGGCGACCAGAAGAGTGTACGCGGCGAGTCCCTGAGACAGTCAGCATTTTCAGGACGCAGCTGGGACCGAGGAGAGTCCCCCCCTCCCCGGCACAAGGTGGGGAGGGAAGAGGGCGGACCGGCTGCTGAACTGCTTCCCTCAGAGAGACCCCGCGGAGCCTGCACAAGCAGCTAGCAAGAAGACGACGTGGGTCGCCGCCAGACATTTTACATTACGTTTATTCATTTGGCAGACGCTTTTATCCAAAGCGACGTACAAAAGTGCAAATAGTGAGCAAACAACAGGCACAAGAGCAAGATGTGTACAGGTCATACAATGCAAATAGTGCTGAAGCTGAGCGCAAGGTCAGTGTCGCGAGCTAACTAATCTGAACTAGGATTGCATACCAAATACAATTACAGGAACAATAAAGTACCGCTATACTACCTAGGTAAGTGAGCAACAAGTACAAGACAGGAGTCAGAATTACAGCATCAAAGTTACAAGGTCAAAATGGCAGAGGTATTAGTCCAGGTAGAGTCTGAAGAGGTGTGTCTTCAGCGCACGTCTGAAGGGTTGGGCTAAAGGAGTTGTTCTCAGGGGGGTGGGGAGTTCATTCCACCACTGGGGGGCAATGATGGAAAAGCGTCTTTGTGAGGAGCGTGGGCCTTTCGTTCTGTTGGTGGGTGGAGCGAGGCGTCCGGATGTAGCAGAGCGAAGTTGACGAGCGGGTGTGTAGGGTAGGATGAGGTCCTGGAGGTAGGTCGAGGCAGTCCTTTTTGCAGCAGAAAAGGTGAGAGCCAAGGTCTTGAAGCGGATCCTGGCTGTGATTGGGAGCCAGTGGAGGGATCTCAGTAAGGGGGTGACGCGGGAGAACTTGGGGAGATTGTAGATCAGCCTAGCAGCTGCGTTTTGGATGAGCTGCAGTGGCTGGATGGTGCAGGCTGGGAGGCCTGCAAGGAGGGCGTTGCAATAGTCCAAGCGGGAGAGCACTGTGGCCTGGACGAGCAGCTGGGTGGAGTAGGTGGTCACAAAAGGGCGAATCCTCCTGATGTTGTAGAGAAGGAATCGACAGGAGCGTGCCGTCTGGGAGATGAAGTCGGTGAAGTCCAGCCTGTTGTCGAGGGTGACACCCAGGCTCTTCACTGAAGTGGAGGAAGTTACTGTGGTGCCGTCAACAGTAATCGAGAGCTCTTGAAGAGGAGAGGTCCTGGCTGGGATAAACAGCAGATCCGTCATGTCCAGGTTGAGCTTGAGGTGGTTGGAGGCCATCCATCTGGAGATGTCGGCCAGGCAAGCAGAGATCTTTTCATTGACCTGGGGGGTGGAGGGGGAAAAAGAAAAAATTAATTGAGTGTCATCAGCATAGCAGTGGTAGGAGAAGCCATGCGAGTCAATGACTGAACCAAGAGAGTTGGTGTAGATGGAGAAGAGGAGGGGTCCCAATAGCCCTGGGGGACACCTGTAGTGAGGGGAGTGGCTGTGGAGGTGGAGCCTTTCCAATAGACCTGGGAAGATCTACTGGTCAGGTAGGACCTGAACCAAGAAAGGGCCATTCCAGAGATGCCAAGCTCCGAGAGCTTGGCGATGAGCAGCTGGTGGTTGACGGTGTCAAACACAGCGGAGAGGTCAAGGAGGATGAGGACCAAAGACAGGTCGGAGGCTCTGGCTTCGTGGAGGGCCTCTGTCACCGCCAGGACTGCCGTTTTGGTTGAGTGCCCGGGTCTGAACCCAGACTGGTGGGGATCCAGAAGGTTGTGCTTGTGGAGAAAGGGAGACAGTTGATTAAGTACAGCACGTTCAAGGGATTTGGATACAAATGGCAGGAGGGATACTGGATGGTAATTGTTTATGTCAGATGGGTCAGCAGTGGGTTTTTTTTAGCAGGGGGGTAACCATAGCATTTTTAAGATCAGCGGGAACAAGGCCAGTGGTCAGAGATGTGTTGATGATGGAGACGAGATACAGGGCGATCTCACCAGACACAGACTGAAGGAGGGTGGAGGGAATGGGGTCGAGGGGGCAGGTTGTAGCTCGGTGGGATGTGATGAGTTGAAGAACTTCTGAGTCGCTGAGTGTAGAGAAGGAGGACAGGTGGTGGCTGGGTGCCTTTCCGGTGGATGAGGCTGTGGATGGAGGAGTGAAGGAGTCCCGGATGCTGGACACCTTCTTCTCGAAGTGAGCCTTGAAGTCTCCTGCAGAAAGGAGAGAAGGGGAGGGGGGGGAGGAGGGGAGAGGAGGGTGGAGAAGGTAGAGAAGAGATTGCGGGGGTTAGTGATGTTGGCGTTGATTTTGTTTTGAAAAAATAAGGACTTAGCTGTTGTCGTTGCAGCTGTAAATGCTGTCAGCAGGGAGTGGTAGGACGCTAGATCGTCGGGGGATCTGGATTTCCTCCACTTCCTCTCAGCGGCCCGCAGCGCAGTTCTGTCAGAGCGGAGGGAGTCGGTTAACCATGGGGAGGAGGGCGACGGCCATGATGTCCTGGAGACCAGGGGACAGAGAGCATCTAGAGACTGAGATAGACGTGTTAAAAACAGTTGTAGCAGCATTAGCAGGCATGTTTGAGAAGGAGGTGAGAGGGGGGAGGGAGGAGAGAGCAGTGGAGGTGAATGTGGAGTGAGAAAGGGAGTGGAGATTCCTCCTGAAGGTAGTAGCGGTGGTGTCAGAGGAGTCGAGAGTGGTAGGGAGAGAGAGAGAGAAAGATACAAAGTAGTGATCGGATACGTGGAGAGGAGTCACCGTGAGGTGGGTTGTGGCGCAGTTCTTCGTGAGCACAAGGTCGAGCTGGTTGCAGGCTTTGTGGGTCGCAGGAGACGGGAAGAGGGTGAGGGAGAAGGAGCGCAGGAGTGAGAGCACGCTGGCCGATGAGGAGCTTTCTGGTTGGACGTTGAAGTCGCCCAGGAGAATCAGCGGGTTGTCCGGTAGGGAGCTCAGGAGCGTGTTGAGTTCCTCAATGAAGGGACCGAGTGGACCTGGGGGGCGATATAGAACGACAATGGTGAGTTTGACAGGATGAGAGACAGTTATTGCATGGAATTCGAAAATGGTGATGGAGAGGCGCTGGAGGGGTACAAGGCAGTATCTCCAGGATGGAGATACTAGCAGACCCGTGCCCCCTCCTCTGCCTGAAGAGCGTGGTGTGTGTGAGAAGGAGTAGGATGAAGACAGGGCAGCAGGGGTAGCAGTGTTGGTAGGAGAAATCCATGTCTCAGTGAGAGCCAGGAACTGCAGGGAGTTGGTCTCAGCGTAGGCGGTGATGAAGTCCGCTTTCTGGACCGATGACTGGCAGTTCCAGAGTCCGCCCGCCACTGAGAGTACCTCCAGAGAGGACAGTGCGGGATGGAGCAGGTTGGCCGGGTTGCGTCTGCGGTGGTTGTATCGCCTGCGAGGAGAAGAGAAGTGAACAGGGATAAGGAGAAAGCACATGGCTTAGTGAGTGGTAAGGTCAGTAAAGAGAAAGAGAGCAGCACAGGAAATGCAACTGGTGAGCGGATTGGCGACAAGGCTGCCGTACTAGAGTTAAATACCTGCGAGTACTAATTACCTAGTTCAAAGCAATAACGACTCACAGCTGGCTAAATCTAAGCACAGGTGTGACAAATCGACAAAAGATCGAAACTAGCTGGTCACACAATCACAAACTGATTAGCTACAGCTAAACAACAACTATCGACAAGTAATGAAACGATACACTTATCCGTATCCTGGACCGATGCTGAATGCCGACTAGATGCACACTGCCGTGCACACGAGCTGCCAGCCCGTCCACAGGAGCGACACGGAGGGCTTGTCTTTTTGCGTTTTGTTTTTTTTTTTTGTGGATGTAGGCAAGGCCTGGCACGGTGGCACGGGCCAAGCTACGTTCACCCCTTATATTTCTTTTGCGTTCTGGGTGTGTCTTGCGTGGTGTGCGTGCTTGTGTGTGTGCGTGGGTGGAGCCTCCCCCACAGTGGTAGGACTTCCCCCTGGACTTCCCCCTGGTCTTCTTCAGCTGTCACATAACTTACTAAGGACGTGGCAGCTCAGGCTAAAATTAGCAGTACACTGAGCAAACAGCACAATTCCATGGCAGTGTCAGTCCGTACGGTCAAAGGAGACCTGGCAAGCTGCAGTGAAGAACTGCTCCAGCTACGTGAAAAACTCATTAGCCAAGAAGACAGGGCGAGATGCCTTAACCTTAGACTTGTCAACTTACCAGAGGGTGCCGAAGGCTCTGATCCGATGGGGTTTCTGCAAGAACATGGTCCCCAGCACTTCGAAGAAAATTGAACTTCAGAGAGTGCACCGAATCTATGGCTCCCGTGATAACTGCCCGCACACTCTGATCTACTGTCTACTGAGGTATGGGGACTGGGTGAGAAGGCTTGCTAAGGCTTGCAAGACCCCACCAACCCATAACAGATCCAACTTGTTCTTTGCTGACTACAGCCCTAAGACAACTTCACAAAGAAAGGCATTTGATGTGGTTAAGAAGCAGCTCTACACTAAAGGCTATAGCCCCTTCCTGATGTACCTGGCCATCCTGAAAATCAAGACAAGAGATGGAAAAATACGTGAATTTCACTCGCCTTCTTCAGCTGAGGATTTTCTTGCTAATAAGCGGAATGGTGATCACTCGGTCTCTGAATCCATTAACAGATTTGCTGATCTCAGTGCAACGGAGGATGCCCAAGTGGAAGAAATGCCAAACTAAGCTTTGACCTCCTTCAAACCCTCTGGATGCAGTAAGCTACCACTAATGTATGTTCATTTATATTTTCTTATGGGTGAGAAATTTGAATTTAGAAAATTAGCGGTCAATGTTAACAATTATGTTTATTGATGCTAGACCATTCATTTGAAAGTGACAATTATTCTGGATTTGAAAAATAGCAATGTGATACTGTTGGGCCTGAGACGGGCGCATCACTGTCAGGGAGCCCTTGAAGTTAATATTATTTGAGTTAACCTAACTGGAGACGCAGCAAGCATAGCCTGTTAAGCTTCCTGTGTGGCAAGCAGTCAATAGTGTTTGTTCTATTGTTCTAAATGTTGCTTTAATGTTCGTGTGTTTCCTGTCAGAGCTGATTCCGTATTTTATTCAACAATTTAAGTCAAATAACTCTCGCTTGTTCTGTGGTATGCAATCTCCTGTTTACATGTATGTGCAAGACTATTTGATATTTCTGTAACAAAGATAGTCGGTATGGTACAGGATTTAGTTGTGATCTTTTGGAATTCCTAAGGACTAAACTCAAAAGTAAAAAAGTCAAATGTCTACAGTATCTCAAGCAGAATAAGGTAACTATTGCGTTAATACAAGAAACGTACTTGAGACAGTATGATGTTCATCGATTCCAGAACAGGCTTATTCCTCTGCCAGCAATAAAATGAAAGGGGTAATTATTTTGTTCAGTAGGAAACTGAGAGGATACACAGAGTATGTTGGGAGCGACAAAGACAGCCATGTTTGTGGTGTCATTAACAATACTAAGGTTTGCATTGCATGTGTTTATGCTCCAAACAAGTTCAACCCTAGTTTTCTTCCATCTGTGACAAAAATGTTGCTAGACTTTAAAGACTATTACCTAATTGTTGGGGGTGATTTCAATCAAGTGTGTAATCCTGCTCTTGATAAATCTATAAATAAGCCCATAACAGACATAGCGCATCCATGTGAAGACCTGAATACATTTAAAGTTGCATATAATTGATGCTTGGCGGATTAGATTACTCCTCCTACTCGTCCTGCCATAAAACATTCTCACGAATCGATTACATATTCATATCACCTTATCTACATGATTGCATCACATCTACGCAGATATTGCCCATACAGTGGATATAAAAAGTCTACACACCCTTATGAAATTGCAGGTTTTTGAAATGTAAAGACAGAAATAACAACAATGTAAATGTCAGACTTTTTCCCCATCTGTAATGTGATCTTCCAACAAACAAAAATCCAGAGAAAAAACAAATAGTTAATTATTAGGAACATTTTAAATAAAAAAACACCCTGATTGCAAGTCTGCACACCCTTTCATAATGGGGGCGCTAGCTGTGTTCAAAGTTAACCAATCACATTCAAAATCATGCCTGTATGTAAATAGCATACACCTGCCATCAATGAAAGTGATTCTGATTAAACCCTGATTAAAGTCAGCTGTTGCTGTAGGATTTGCTTGAATGTTTGGGGTTGCATCCCACTGGGAAAGCCATGGTCTGAAGAGTTGCCAAAGAAACTGCGAGAGCTAATTGTTGAAAAGTACCAATCAAGAGAGGGATATAAAAGAATATTGAAGGCACTGGATGTACCATGGAGCACTGTCAAAACCATCATCAATAAGTGGAGAAAATGTGGCACCACAGAGACATTGCAAAGATCAGGATGGCCCTCCAAAGTTGATGAGAGGATGAGGAGAAAACTTATCAGGGAGGCTACCAAGAGGCCAACAGCAACACTGAAGGAGCTGCAGGAAGTTTTGGCAGGTACCGGTCACCCCTTGCATGTGACCACCATCTCTTGTATTCTGCACATGTCTGGGCTATGGGGTAGGGTGGCAAGACAGAAACCTTTTCTTATAAAAAGGAACCTCCAAGCCCGTCTAAATTATGCCAAAATATTCATTCAGTCACCCCAAACCATGTGGGAAAATGTGCTATGGTCTGAGGAGACAAAGGTTGAACTTTTCGGCCTAAATTGTAAAAGATATGTTTGGTGCAAAGCCAACAAAGCTCATCATCCAAGGAACACCATACTGACTTTGAAGCATGGTGGTGGTAGCATCATGCTTTGGGGCTGCTTCTCTTCAGCTGAGTCAGGGGCTCTTCTCAAGATAGATGGGATAATGAATAGCTCCAAATATTAAGATATTTTGGCACAAAACCTGCTGGCCTCTGTCAGATAGCTGAAGATGAAGAGGAATTTCACATTCCAACATGACAATGACCCAAAGGACACATGCAAGTCGACCAAGGCATGGCTTCAGAAAAGGAAAATCAAAGTCTTGGAAAGGCCCAGTCAGAGCCCAGACCTCAATCCCATCGAAAACATGTGGAATGATGTAAAGAGAGCTGTACACAGGAGATCCCCTCGCAATTTGAAGGAACCTGAACTTTTTTGCAAAGAAGATTGAGATAAAATTCCAAAGTCTACATGTGCAAGGTTAATAGAGACTTATTCACAAAGACTTGCTGCTGTAATAAATGCAAAAGGTGCTTCCACAAAGTATTAGTTGGGTGGGGTGTGCAGACTTATGCAATCAGGGTGTTGTTTTTTTCTAATAATGAACTATTTGTTTTTTCTCTGAATTTTTGTTAGTTGGAAGGTCACATTACAGATAGAAAAAGTCTGACATTTATATTGTTATTTCTGTCTTTACATTTTAAAAATCTGCAATTTCATAAGGGTGTGTAGACTTTTTATATCCACTGTACTTATTTCTGACTATGGAGGTATACTCTATATATTTCTCATAGGTGACAAAGTAAAGTCAAAGACTAAAAGATGGAGGTTTAATAACACTCTTTTGAAAAACAGTAACGACGTCTCACAACTTAAATCTAATCTTGCTGAGTTTCTCCTCTTAAACAGTGAGTCAGCCACCACTCCACAGTCACTTTGGGAAGTTACCAAGTGTTTCATACAGGGTAATGCCACTTCCTTCTCATCATCGTTCCATTCTTCCAGAAACAAAAAATAATCTGAGCTACAAAGCCAGATCAACATTGTAGAAAATCAACAGAAATCAACATACTGTGAACAGAGAGATAGGCAGCTGGCTATATTGAGAAAGGAATATAATGGCTACACAACACACCGCTGAGTTTTTAATTCATTGGACTAGAGTCAATTACTACTACTACAATGGAAGATCAAGCAGACTTTTGGCACTAAAAATGCGTAAACAGTATTCGAACCTCTCCAGGGCTAATTACTCACAACCAGCAAGAAATAAATAACACATTTAGAGAATTCTAGTCTGCTCTGTATACTTCAGAAGCAGACTCAAATGAGCATATCAAGAATGATTTCTTATCCAACTTAGACCTCCCCACATTATCTTCTGCTGAAGCAGAGATGCTAGGCTCCCCTATAACAATTGAAGAATTGACCATAGCTCTTTAAGTCTATGAAAAGGGGCAAATCTCCAGGTTTAGATGGACTCCAACCTGAATTATTTCAAGAAATATGGGACCACGTGGGACCACTGATCCTGGGTTCAATAAATTACGCTATAGAGAGGGGTGAATTTCATAATTTCATAGAGATCAAAACACATCTCTAATTACAGTGCTGTTGAAAAAAGACAAACCCCCACACTGCCCTAAAAGCTAAAGACTAATGTCATTGATATCCACGGAGATGAAACTTTTTGCAAAAGTACTGGTGAATTGAATAGAACCACTGATTGGAAAACTAATTAAAGAAGACCAGACAGGTTTCATTAAAGGCCGCCAAGCTACCAATAACATGAGATGCCTCCTCCATATATTAAACATCTCTGAAACCTCAAACATTCCTGCAGCACTTTTGGACACAGAAAAAACTTTTGATAGACTTGAATGGAAGTACTTATGGACAGTTCTTAATGCCTTTGGTCACAATTTTATTCAAATGATAAAAATGTTATATACTAATTCACAAGCAGTGGTTCAAACAGGTCATATAATCTCAGATCCCTTTCCACTCCATAGAGGATCCCGTCAAGGCTGTCCTCTATCAAATCAATTCAAATCACTTGTCACTTGACACAGTCGTGCAGGAGAGTGAAAATCTTGTGTGCATAGTTCACATCAATAGTGCAGTGTAGTACAGACAGCAGCATGCACAATACACAATATACACTATAAACAATATACACAGTATACACAATTTACAAACTACAATAACTACACTGTACACACAATGAACACAATAAAAACAATGGAGTCATAATGGTTGGGTATAATGGACACAATAGATACAGAGATGGACTGTTGTTGGATCTATGTGGGAGAGTTCAGTGCCCTGATGGCCTGGTAGTAAAAACTGTCCCTGAGCCTACCTGTCTGAGCTTTGATACTATGGTGCCATTTGCAAGATGGTAGCAGCAAGTGGTATCACTGATAATTTTTGCATTATATCTTAAACTCTTGGCCCAAGCAATAAGACAGGACCCCATAATTACACCTGTAGTAACCAGGAATACATACCACAAAATCTCACTATATGCAGATGACATAATACTCTACTTTTCTGATATTCCATGTTCTCTTTGCCAGATCATGAAAATTTTGACTAGTTTTAGCTCCTTTTCCAGGTATACAAGATAAACTGGGGGAAATCCCTGTCAGTCCCCTTGAATGATGCAGCAAAAATACTCTTCTTCCCAGGAGTCTACCCTTGCAGTGACATACATCAAAATTTACTTATCTTGGAATATGTATCCCCCCATCTTTCTCGAAGATAAGCTATGAGAATTATGTTACACTTAAAAATAAGGTACAGTCAGGTTTACAGAGATCGATGGTCCACATTAAAACTGACATTACATGGTAAAATTGCAATAATCAACATTAGTATAACGTACCTGGATTATCATGGTTCCTATATCTGCAACTCAGATCTTCACTCAAAGCTTATGGAGTCTTGGTCTATGTGACAGAGTGCTGTCACTACGGTTGAGTATGTGCTTTGAGTGCCATACCAACGAGCCTGGCTCTTTGGCGTCATGGTCAAAGTCGAATGTTTGGTACCCCGTAGACCCAGGTTTGAGGCTGGGTGGGGTGACTGCTCTTGCCCTTTGCTACAGTCTACTATGTTCTCTTTACAATTCTGACAGCTCTGACACTTGTATATAGTTCAGTTCATTTGGGGTCTTATGATCTTTTTCTGCTTTTTTTTCCTTCTTTTTTGTTCCCATATGCATATTAATGCAGGTACGTTGTAAAGGCAAAACTATAATAAAATATTGATCATAAATAATGGAAAATGGTGGATAGAGCTAGCTAGGTTCACATGATGTTTTGTTAGATGGCAGTTTGCTAGTTGCCTGGTTAGCTAGCTATCTAGTGACATCTGCCAGCAAATTTGATATAACTTGTTAACATACCTAGCTGTTATGACATGTTTGGCAGCACAACACAGCATCTGGTATAATATAATGCTGGCAAATAATTGCATTTCATGTTTTACTTGTTAAACTAAAAAATCTAAATTGAAGGTGTCAAATGAAAGAGGTTAGAGCAAAAATCTGATTACCAAAGGCAACCCAACTGTCATGTTGCCTTCATTAGCCGCCACAAAATGACAGTAAATCTTTGGCGGCTCTCAACAAAGTACTTAGAGTAAATAAATATAATTCTCATGGCCATATGACTCACAGTGTCATTATTGTAACTGCTACAGGAAGGGTGTCCTGCATCAAGTGTGGGCAAGAATAGTACCATATTTGCAGCTGCCTTTGCCATCACTATTTGGAAAAAATGTCACCTTTTTCAGGTGTTGACCTGTCATCAGAATCAGAATCAGAATTTTTATTCCCCAAGTACAGATGTACTAGGAATTTCTCTTTTTGCAGGTGTCGATATTGAAAACATAAATGTAGACAGAGTTATATAATACAAGACAGTACAATAAATACAATAAGACAATACAATAAATACAATAAACAATACAATAAATACAATAATACAATTAAATAAACTGTGCAATGCTTTGGTTATGTACATCTGTCAGATGGACTGTTCAAGTGCAAGTGTGCAACTGGACATGGGAAAGGTCCTTGTTTGAGAGGATTACAGCCTGAGGAAAGAAGCTGTTCAGGTGACGTGTAGTCCTAGCCTTTATGGATCTCACTGTTACTCTGCGTTTGGAGGGTACCCGCTGGAAGAGAGAGTGGCCAGGATGTGAGGGATCAGCCATGATTTTCCCCACCCTCTTCCTAATTCTGGACAAGTACAGGTCTGTGAGGGGGGTGAGCTAACGGCCAATAATCTTCTCTGCACATCGCACAATGCGCTGTAGTTTACGCTTAGAGTGCGAGGATGCAGATCTGAACCAGACGGAAATGGAGGATGTTATCACTGATTCAATAATGGCTGTATAGAACTTGACCAATAGCTCTCGTGACAATTTTTTGATCTGTCGCAGGAAGTACATGCGCTGTTGTGCCTTCTTGGTTATTGTGATCATGTTCTCTTACCACTTGAGATCCTGTTGGATGATGGAGCCGAGGAATTTATAGGACTTCACTCTGCTGACCATGGTGCCATGTATTGCCAAAGACGAGTGTGGGGTGGGTTTCTTCCTGAAATCAATGATCATCTCCATGGTTTTTTGTGTGTTCAGCTCCAGGTTGTTAGCTTCACACCATGACACCAGATGGTTTGCTTCCTCCCAATATGTGGACTCATCACCATTTGAGATGAGGCCAATCAGGGTAGTGTCATCAGCAAACTTAAGAAGTTTGACAGATTCACTGTTAGAAGTGCAATCATTGGTGTAGAGTGAGTAGAGCAGTGGGGACAACACACATCCTTGAGGAGCACCAGTACTGAGGAAGAGGGGGTCTGAAATGTAGTTACCCACCTTGACATACTGTTTCCTATTGGTTAGGAAGTCCTGGATCCAGTGGCAGACAGGGGAGGGCACATTAAGCTGTTTTAGTTTTTCCAGTAGTAGGTCAGGGATTGCAGTGATGAGGGCAGAGCTGAAGTCTACAAAAAGGATGCGGGCATAAGTGTGGGGGCTGTCTAGGTGCTGTAGTATATGGTGCAGAGCCAAGTTGATGGTATCATCAACACACCTGTTAGCTCCATATGCAAACTGCAGGGGGTCCTGGAGGGCGTCAGGCGTGGTTTTGAGGTAGTGCAGGATGAGTCTCTCAAAGCACTTCATGACAACAGAGGTTAAGGCAACCGGCCTGTAGTTATTCAGGCAAGAAGTCTTCTGTTTCTTGGGGACTGGAATGATAATGGAGGTTTTGAAGCAAGCAGGCACGGTGCACTGGGCCAGGGACTGATTAAAGATATCAGCCAGGATGGGAGATAGCTGTTCTGCACAGTGCCCAAGTGTTGCCGGTGAGACACGATCAGGGCCAGCTGCTTTGATCTTTTGTTTCTTGAGAATACAGCTGAGTTGATGGCTGGTGATAGTGATAGGAGCCAGGGAGGTGGGGGTTGTAGGTGTAGGGAGGTTAAGGTCAGAAGGGGGTGGGGGGGAGGTGGGGGCAAACAGAGTGTCTCAGAGTGAGTGTGGCTGGGTTAGGGAAAGGGGGGTGGGGTGAAAGTCCTTTGTTTTTTAAATCTGGAGTAGAAGGTATTAAGCTGGTTCGGGAGTGAAGGGTCTGCTGTGGTGTTGATGGGTTTAGGTTTGTAGTTTGTGATATTCTGGAGTCCCCTCCAGATGGAGGAGCAGTCGTTAGTGGAGAAGTGGTTTTCCAGTTTGTCCCTGTATCTGCGCTTGGAAGTTCTGACTGCTTTTTTGAGTGCATACTTGGCCCTTTTGTATGCGTCTCGGTCACCACTCCTATAGGCGTCTTCCTTGGTGGAGCGTAATTTCCCCAGCTCAGAAGAGAACCAAGGTCTGCTGTTGTTATACCTATACACAGTCTTTGTTGGGATGCAGGTCTCCTCACAAAAACTGATGTAAGAGGTAACTGCCTCAGCATAGTCATCCAGGCTGTCGTTGGTGGTTCTGAAAACATCCCAGTCTGTGGAGTCCAAGCAGTCCTGCAGATCCACTATGGCCTCAGAGGACCATATTTTCACAGCTTTCACCTCAGACTTGGCAGTTTTAAGCTTTTGTCTGTATAAAGGGATGAGGTGAATAAGGGAATGGTCAGAGTTGCCCAATGGGGCACGGATGGTTGCCTTGTATGCATCCTCGATGGTGCTGTAACAATGATCCAAGATTTTGCCCTCTCTGGTGGGACACTTGATCAGTTGTTTGTATTTAGGGAGTTCAACACTCAGGTTGGTGTGGTTGAAATCTCCCATAATGATGACTGGAGAGTCAGGGTATTTTCCTTCAACCTCTACATTCTGGTCTGCCAACTATTGTTGTGCTGAGTGGGCATTTGCCTGAGGTGGAATGTACACCCCAACCAGTATTTCTCCCTTGGAGAATAGAATGGCTTGCAGTTGACAATAAACCTTTCCAGCTCGGGAGGACACATTGCTGCACCAGCGTTGGTTAAAATAAAAACATATTGCTCCGCCCCTGGATTTCTGGCAAAGTGCGGGATTGCGAACTGCCCTGAACAGTGAAAACCAGGCAGATCTACTGCAGCACCGGGAATGTTTTCATGTAACCACGTTTCAGTGAAGCAGAGTTCAGATGTAGTAGAAAAGTCCTTCATTGTGCTTACCAGCATTCGCAATTCGTCAGATTTGTTTTGTAGAGAGCGAACCTAGAAATATCCCAGGAAGTCATTACATATACCATGCTGAAATGGATAGTTAAGTTATGATCTCGGTCAGTCTGACCTGTTAGATCTAACACATTAACGTAGGGTGTGATTCCATGCGCACAAGTGGCAATGAGCAGAGTAGTCATACTGAAAATCCATCAAAATTGGCCGTTGTGCACTGACATTTACATGGGTGTAGTCACACCCATAATGTCTGTATGGTTTTTTAGCAAGCACACACAATTCCTTCTGAAAATTCAGGAAATATGAAACAGCTAGAAGCAGAGGCATTGGCAATATTAGATATCTCACAAAGTATGTAGGGGTGATTCAAGGATTCTTGGAATCCTTGACAGTCTGGGACAGTTGTTCCCTGACTCTATTTCTCCCCATGACAGCCACAGCACCTACAGTATTTAAGAATGGGTTCTTGTATGGTATAGTTGTATAGTATACTGTTCTCTCTTACCGTACGTTCACACCGGGAGCGGCGAGAGCGTCAAAATTTGCTCTGGCTGCCCTGCCAGCAACGCCATCGAAGAAGTGGACACTCTGACGTAGATGAAATGATCGGCTAGAAGTTCGTTCGAAATGCTTCGTCTTGCAAACGTTATTTAAAGGGGCCGAAAAGCAAACAAACGCGTTGACCGGTATCTTTGTGCCGACTGACCACAAGTAGGGTAGGCTATAAGTTAACTTCATGAAATCGTTTAAATGTGAAGGTAAGAAATTGATTCATGTAGGGAAGAAATGAACAATTATAATTACATGTTTGGTAACAAAATAATGAAATAAACTGATTAAAAGCTATTTGTGTGGTTTGACTTTTGTGTTGTTGCTAAGTGCTAAGTCAAATTTCAACATGCAGTTTATAGGACACGTTTACTAGCCTTGGTCTTTAATTAACATTAACATTAATTTGTGTGTAGCCTACATTAATTATCAATCTCTCCTCCATTGTGCTTGGGAACTAATGTTTGGTGGGAACAAAAGTTTACACGGTTGTGTTCTATAGAATTCTCTAGAGCGGAGCACTTCTAAATTCCGATTGGTTGCCACCGAACTGCGTCATAGCTCATTACCATAAAGTTGCCCAGATTTCAACTTTATTCTGATGCCCTCGCCGCCCATGACGCGCCGCCAACGGTCATGCCGCTGCTCGCTGGTGAGAGACGCTGGCTCACATAGAAAATGAATGACTTCCGGTTGCTTTGACGCTTTCGCCGCTCCCGGTGTGAACATAAGGTTAGAAGGTCTCCTTTACAGCTGATTTTACAGTGGATTATTTTATCATGTATATCTATGAGCAGTGAGCTATGTTTCTGAAAACAAGACAAATAACTAAATAAATAAAAACACTGCATCATATCTTGAAATCCTTGTCTGCAAAGTAGTTTGTGTCATCAAAACTGCTGTTCTCTCAGGAATGTAGCGTGTACTGCTTGTAAAAATCCACTATTTTAAAATGTGATCACTAAGTAAGGTGCCACAAACAGGCATTCTTAAAATAAGACATATAGTCTTGCAAACAACATGCTTAATGAGCAAATTATCCTCAAAACAAGAGCAACTAGATATGAAGGCCTAATACAAGAAAATTACATTCAGATAAGCATTTTTGCAGTGTAAGTTCTATGACAGTAGTCATCCTCCTTGCTGTCTGAAGTTAGGAAATAGCTAAAGTGAACACTTCAAATTTATCTAAAAATCTCCATCTGCCCAAAGGTGTAATACCTGGGCGCCATCTGCAAGCACTGATTCACAGTTAACTAGCCACAGTCCCACCACAAAACAACTCTGATTCCTGCCGCGAAAGAAAGCGTCTTCACGTGAAGAGGAACAACTCTGTGTGAGAAGTATGACAGGAGGTGTTTGCGAACTGGCTAGTACAATGTCAGCTCAAAGACAGAAAAAGGGTACACGTACCTGCTCTAAAAGAGGTGATAAAGGCATGAACCAATCAGATGAAGAAGGACTAAGCAACAGCTGTACACATACTAATAGCAAATCGTCATTATTAACATAAAATACACCAGTTATCTATCGTGACAACTTTTCCTGGCTAACTTAATGTATTTGGCTAATATCGATAATGATTGATGCTAATTATTTTGCTAACTAGCCAGGTAGTTGTTACTTTTGTGTGGATGGGTTGTTCGTTAGCAGTGCTAACTAGCAGTTTAGCTCTCGCTAGTTACCCTCATTAGCAAGTTTGTACTACTGTTTGGTAGCCAATTGACTAGCTTAGCTAGGGCTAACGTTAGAGTAACGTAACACGGTATCGGTGCTATCTGATATTCTCTGCCAACATTGCTTACTCTAGTCTGCTAATTTAGGTGCTGTAACAGCTGACCAGTTTAGCAGGAAATATATCCCTGATATAGGATTAGAGCAGGAGTCAGGACCGTTTTAGCAAGTTCACATGCTGGCTTGCTAGAATAGTTTACAAATACAAATCCTCCTGTGATCACTTTAGCTTGGGTGGATAGATTGTGATTATTAGACATTATTTGCCTGCTATTTCATAATCCCCCCTCCCTCTCTCTCTAACTCACAGAGACACACACACACACAAAGGTGTTCCCAAGGTCCCCTAACGCACAACTGATGTTTAAGCTGTTGAAACATAATGTGGACCATATCAGGAGCAGATTGACAAATTGCTTCAGATTACAAACAGCTTCTAGCTGTTTCAAAAATTGAAGGAGAGAGACTTCCTGAAGGAATGTATAGCTCAGAAGTGCCCAAATTCTTTCCTATGAAGGGCCCAAAATTAATCTGGATGGAGGGCTGCGGGCCAAAAATAAATGTTGATGTTATGTGAAATTACATTACATTAAAATTATTATATTTTCTAGAAAATTAACATTCTAAATCTAAAATAAAATTTCAAAATAATAAAAACACTACTGTTTAATCTACTTAACAGTAATTTTATTAATTTGCAGAGATGATTGTCAAAAACATAAAACATGCTTCTTTTTGGGAGCATAAACATATTTAAAAGGAAAGACACCTTTCTTAAGGAAAGTGCTTGCAACTCACTGTGCTTTAGGAAATTAGGTTGAAAACAGCTGTAAATTGTTTTATATTAGGCCTATATAATATAATAAAATATAATACAGAAATGACTACTAATACCCCCACGTTTTTATGGTTTTGCCTCCCTTTTCTTCTGTTAACCAAAAGCAGAAAAGACCCGCCAATTTTGTGGTATCTTTCCCCCGCAAAGAGAAAGAAGAAAGATTCCCGCATAACTGCCTCATAATATGTATAATTATAACTGTTATACTGTTATATACGCAAATAAGAATAATTTTACATGTGTGGATACCCACAGGAGACAAATTGCCAGGCATTCCGCCGGGGGTATGGAACGCCTGTAGTTGGTGTCCATCCGTGCAATCTGGGCTCCGATCCTCAATAGCATGTCATCAAACCGTCCCCGAGTTAGCCGAAAGTACCGCTGAAACCGGCTGTCGTACAGGCGAAACTCCTGAACGAGCTGGTGGAATTCGCAAAGCTGGGCATGTCTCCGGTTGATACTATGCACCCAAACTGACCGCCGACGCCGGGTCCAGTGGCACTTCCAGCGAAGGTAAAGCACAGCCACAGCACTGACTCTCTGTCGCTGATCCATGATCACAAGAAATGACAAATTGCTTGTGTGCGGTATTTATATATGCTAATTAACTAGCTAGCTAGCAACGCAAGATAACTTAGCCATGGGCGCCTGCAGCTGTACGGCTGTACGCACAGTGCGTACCATGAGATTCCCGATTTGTGAGCGCTCCACGAGAAAGAGAGAGAGATGTGTATGTGTATATTTGTCACTGCACCTTTTAACAGCATGGACTGTACCTCAGCAAACGAAAAAATGATGTTTTGTCTCCAAAAATTAGGGCTGTACCCTAATTTTAGAATGTAGAATTTTGTCAGTCGAATCGGATTTGGCAGTTCAATACGATGATTCGACTATTCGCTCCGTTTTTTTTTCATATAGACTATCTGGCAATCAGAAAATCCATTGGCATGAGTTTCAGTGATGATTTTGACCACATTAACTTAAAAAAGTCAAATGCAACAGAGTCATGATGGGAACACATTTTTGAGCATTTAACCATTTCGTGCGTACCGTCACAACGGCGTGATTAGCCATTTAGCGCCTATGCTAAAAACAGTGCGATCATAAAACTAGATTGAAAAAATTCTAGCTAATTTTAGCTTTGGGGAAACAGCGATTTAACATTAAAAATAGGAAATGTTAACTGAAAACTATGAGAAGCTTAATAACGCTAATAAAAACATAACAAACCATGTAATGTAACATGCGCACTACAAAGAAGAACCAATAAATTACATGCGAAAGGGTTAAATTAGCCTTGTAACTAGACTTATTGCCTGCATTCAGTAGTGTAGGACTGGCCATCGGGCATACCGGGACAAATCCCAGTGGGCCGCCGCATCGGTGGGCTGGTGGACCGTCAAAAAATGCATAAAGTTGGGGGTAGAACATCGGCCTTCTCTGTGTGCCTATCATCTGATGAAATGGTTCAATTGGGAGGACTGAGAAATGAACGTTTATTTCAATAACAAGATACCATAATTTCATGAATGCTTTCATTACATTACATTTAGATCATTTGGCAGACGCTTTTATCCAAAGGGACTTACAAGTGAGGAACAGCAAGCAAGCTACAGTAGTGTAGGAGACCTTAGAGTAAGCTTTAAGTGCAACCTAAACAACTGAACTCAACTAAATAAGTCGAGGAAAGTAGAAAACAAAGGTAAACAAGGTGAAAACACAAGGATAGACAGGCAGAGGAGACAAAGAAATAGTGACAGGAGAAAGAAGTGCGAGGCAAAAAAGTGCGTGGAGATGGAATTGTGTTAGAGTTGTTAGAAGTGTTAGGAGAGGAGGTGCTCTCAGAAGAGCTGGGTCTTCAAGAGGTTCTTGAAGATAGAGAGGGACGTCCCCACTCTTACGGCATAAGGTAGCTCGTTCCACCAGCGGGGAACTACATATGAGAATAGTCTGGACTGAGATTGCCTTGTGTGTAGGGATGGCAATGCTAGCCGATGTTCCTGGGAGGAACGTAACAGCCGAGAAGGAGAGTAAACCTGTATGATTGAGCTCAGGTATGTCGGAGCAGAGCAAGCATGAGAGACTTGAATTTGATACGGGCAGCCACGGGTAGCCAGTGGAGCTCTGTAGCGAAGGGCGAGAGCAGTCAGTTTTTTAGCGGCTTTGCAAAATCTTGTCCGATCCATTGTCCCAGTCACACCGCCGGGGTTCGAGTCGCCGCTGCGGAGGGGGACAAGAAACTATCCAGACTGTTTGTTGGAAAGCCCTACGTTTGTCGGTGGTAGAGCGCGCAGGGTGAGCTCTAAACGTTAAGGCCACGAGGACGTCGCCACACACGCGGAGGCCGGTGTTTCAGCAAAACATCCGAATTCGCGGGAGGATAGTGTGATTGGTAAGAACAAATCTAAACACCTTCAATCTTACCCATTTTAATGACAAAACTGTTTGAAAAAATGAAAAAATACAGATCGAGAGCACAGCTAACAACAATATTTATTACACTGAATTGCAGACCTTTACACGACAGCGGATGAGGCACTAGGAGATCAGTACTTGTCTGAAGTGGAAGAACTGACAATCCAAACATCGGACACAATTTCGGATTACATCGGAGACTGCACAGACACACAAATTAAAGATTGGGACGACGCTGACCCCGGAGATCTGGAAACGACCTCAAACACGGATATAGGTCCACCTACTGACGCGGTGTCTACGGAAACACCATCGTGGGTTATTAACTTTCAAGACGTTGCGGATGGTCTCGAAGACAGTGTATGCAACAATCAAGAACATAGGCTAATGATCAATGTCTACCGCAGAGGTATGGGCGCATGTGTTTGGCAATAACTGGGGATTGTAACATGCTTATTTGTGAACTCCGACAATTATCGGAACGATTTGACAGACAAGCACGTGTTTTTCAGAGTCGCTGTAAGACTATTGAAAAGATAGCGGGAAATGTTGTCGGGGTAAAGGACGTTGTGCAGATGCTGATTAATGCTAAGGATAAATGGGAACGAAGTTACGAGGAATTGACTAGAACGTTGAACAGTCAGACGAAGGTTATCCAGGAGGTTTTCGCATTGTGTAAAGTGGATTGGGGTGCCTTGTCAGACGTGTTAGTTCGACTTTCAAACATTTCTTGTAGCTGATGTTCGTAATCTCTTTTAACCAAATAGTGTAAATAGAGATGTGAATGTTAGAGTGTTTTACTTTTATTTTCTTTTATGAAATCATTTTGTCAGACACAATTAATTTCATTAAATAACTAAAAAGTGTAAAAATTGTCGAGAGTCAGAAAGTAGGACACAACCAACACACAAATAGACAATGACACCACCAACCAAGCCTAGAAGGTTTGGAAGCGCAAATGGCGAAGGTCAATACGCTATTGCAGAGTTCAACAATATTCTGCATAACATTAACGCGATGTTAACTGTAGAGGATAGTGTCCAAGAGCCAGACACAAATACAATCAGTCTCTTGAACGATGTTTCCCATACGCCTGATGATATCAATACTTTCAATAACACATTATGCGCTCTCCAGAACGGTGCTGGTCACACCGACATATCATCTAATCATGGTTTAAACGACGAGGATATAGATATATTGGTGAGAGAGGGTGGTGTGGTTGGTGATTATACGGTGGTGGCGAGGCCCCGATTTAATAGTCTGGTTTTACACAGGTCACTTAATTTCAGGGGAACCCCCGACACAGACATGGCTGCATACACAGTGTTTCTACATGATACGCTGGGTGACATTGTCAAGTTTTCTAAACTCTTAGCGAGTGAAAACGGTGTTTTCAATATTACATTGAGAGGGCCTAGCCTACCGTCGGATGTAAACATGATGTTGTCTTCGGAAAATGGTTACGGAGTTGAGCGTTTCTTAGATGCTATTGAAAGAGTTTTGCAGAGTAACACGCGAATCATGGTTATTAACTTTCAAGATGTTGCGGATGGTCTCGAAGACGGTGTATGCAACAATCAAGAACATAGGCTAATGATCAATGTCTACCGCAGAGGTATGGGTGCATGTGTTTGGCGAATCATGGTTGATGATCGTTTAGAACTGGTAGTCTCTATAACACGTGGTAAGAACAGCGGTGCGTAGGCCTATAGAAAGTTGCGTGACCTGGCTCATAATGAAGTGATTAGTAAGAACAGAATGAATTTGTTTTATCCTTATAACATTTCAAACAACCTATGTTTCACAATCTGTCTTGCACATTATTTGAACCCACAAGCAACCCTCAACACGTTAGAGAAAATCGCGACAGACATACATAGGCCTACAGGCGTCGGATTCACAGTTCAGCAGAAAATAGGATTTAAAGATGTTTCAAAGTTTTAGCGCACCTTAGGAATCAAGATTGTTGTATTCTATAGGTCCGGTACAAGCATGTTGCAAAAGTACCAAACAAGTGACACACCGCACAACAAGACTGTGTTTCTATACCTCCATGACAATCATTACTACTTGATAAAAAATCTTAAGGCTTTCCTAGGCGAGCCATATGTTTGTCAGTTTTGCTATGGCAGGGTTAGTAATCGCAGAGACCATAGTTGTAAGTTCAGTTGTGACGTGTGCAATGACTCTGAATGTTACAAGAAACCGAGGAAGTCGAAATATTGCACTGATTGTTCAAGGTACTGCAAATCCGAGTTTTGTTTTGAGAAACACAAGCAGCCTGTTTCCACGGGTGAGTCGGGTGTGGCAGCGGCGCCGTGCGATGTTACAAAGTATTGTAAGAAATGTAACCGACGCTACCATGTTTGTGTGAAAAAACCAAAGGCTCACAAATGTGTTACAGGGCGTTGTGTTCATTGCTGCGAGGATTTGTCACCAGACGCTGAACATGTTTGCTACATCCAACCCGTCACATTGAAAAAAATAGCCAAGTACATTTTCTTTGACTTTGAGACTCGGTTTGAGAATGGTAAACATAGTGCCAACTTTGTCTGCGCCATCACATTTAAGGGTGATGTGTTTACAGCTAAAGGGGATGATTGTGTTGAAAAACTTTTGAACAAGTTTAGATGTCCCAAGTATGCGGGGTACATGTGGCTGGCACACAACGCTGCAGGGTTTGACAATTTCATTCTCTTAGAACATTTTTCCACACTCGGGATTACTCCGAAAATCACCATGATGAGGTGTAGGCTGATTTTCATGTACGATGAGTCTTTGAAGCAGCGATACATAGACAGCTACTCGTTCATTCCGATGCGACTAGCTAAAACGTCCGCCGCGTTAAATCTGAGCACTGTGGAGAAAGGATATTTCCCACACAAATTTAACAAGAGGGTAAACGACAACTACCGCGGCGCTTATCCCGACAAACAGTACTATGGTTATGAGTCTATGTCGGATAAGGACAGGGTGGAGTTTGACGAATGGTACAACGAAGGGGGTGTTTTTGACTTCAAGAAAGAACTGTACACTTACGGCAAAAACGATGTCCTGCTAAGGGAAGCGTGTTTAAAATACCGCGATGAGTTTATTCAGTGTACAAGACCGTTTAATTACACTACGCTGGCGTCCTGCTGTATGGCCGTCTACAAGACGCATTTTCTCCCCAAAGACACACTTGCCCTGACGCATAACAATGCATACATTAACCAGCACAAGACGCATTCAAACATATCAATTCAATGGTTTGAATTTGTCAAGAAAGCCAGAAATGTAGATGTGCACCATGCTCTGACACACGGTGAGATGATGTTTGGTAAATACTATGTTGATGGTTATTATGAAAAAGACGGCCGCCGAATAGCTCTCGAATTTAACGGTTGCATGCATCACGGGCACGAATGTCGTTATAACCCAAATCACATTCACCCATTGTCAAAGATACCATACGGCGTTTAAAGAAGGCGTTTTGGTTACAAACTGGAAACCCTTGCAAGGGTGTATGGGTTGAAGGTTGATGTCATGTGTCTGGCATGCGAGTGGAAGCATGCCAGACAAAACGATCCCGATGTTGTCGCATACATGGCGACATACACACAACTGTCGTGATTGAGACCTAGAGACAGCCTCTTTGGCGGTAGGACAAATGCTTACAAGTTGTACTACAAGGCTAAGGAGGGCGAGAAAATTAGGTATCTGGATTTCACAAGCTTATACCCGTACTGCCAGCCTAGGAAAAGCTACCCCATAGGTCACCCACATATTATTTTCAAGGACTTTGAACCTCTCAAAAATTACTATGGTCTAATCAAAGCAACAGTGCAACCGCCGCGAGGGTTACTTCACCCTGTACTTCCCTATCGGTGTAATGGAAAATGAATGTTTCCACTCTGTCGAACATGCGCTGAACAGGAAAATCAGACCACCCCCTGTTACCACAGCGATGAGGAAAGGTCGCTTTCGGGATGTTGGGTTAGCATGAAACTAATGAAGGCGATTGAAAAGGGGTATGTAGTGGGTAGGATAGACGAAGTGTGGCATTTTCTGCAGCGTTCCGACACATTGTTTTGCGACTATGTGAAAACGTTTCTGCAGTATAAACAGGAGGTAGTGGTTACCCGGCGCACGCTGTGACAGAGGCTGACAAGAGAGCCTATAGGCTATTGACGATTACTTTGAAAAGGAGAATATTAGGTTCAATCCCGAAAAAATATGTGTGAACTAGGGCTGCAACTAACGACTATTTTCATAGTCGAATAATCTATCGATTATTGAAACGAATAATCGACTATTCGGATTATGAATCACACAATTACTCAATGGCTCTTATTTATCTATCAGCTTTTAAATTTAGCTTGAAGGGAATGTGAACATTATTGTTGTGAAAAATAGGTTATTATTTGAACCCTTTCGCATGTCCGGTCACACCGGTATGATTAGCTGTTTAGCGGGTATGCTAAAACCCTTGCGATTATAAAACTAGATTGGAAAAATTCTAGCTAATTTTAGCTTTGAGGAAACAGTGATTTAACATTAAAAAGTATAGGAAATGCTAACTGAAAACTATGAGAAGCTTAATAACGCTAATGAAAATATAACAACTATGTAACATAACAGGCGTGCTACAAAAAATAAGTTACGTGCGAAAGGGTTAAAAGTGAAATGCTGCCACACTTTTGAGGTCTTTGGTTGTGAAGGTGTTGCCATCTGTATTGTTCACTCCAGTAAAGCAACGTAGCTTAGGCTATATGTCTGAGCATTCCGAGTCAGCAAGAAAAACACACGCGATGACGTCACCAACTAATTGACAATTCAATTCGCTGGCAACTAACTTGATCATAGATTTTAGTCGACAACGTCGATTATTCGTTGCACCCCTAGTGTGAACCAAGCCCGGAGATCCATCAACAAGTTCTTATTAAACAGCTCATGGGGGCAGTTCTCAATGACGGAGAATTTGCCTGTGTCGGAAATGTTGACAGACCCCGAACAGTTTGCGCGATGCATTTTTGGTGACGAGTATGATGTCAGGCACTTTTCGTTTGTCTCGGAGGATGTTGCTTTGATTCAGTGGCGTCATGCGGATGGTAAAAGTGGACAAACTCGTGACATAAACATATTTCTCGGAACTTTCACAAAAACAGTGTTGTTTTTGTTTCTAAGGAGGGCGACTGGGAACCACCCCTAGGACCGTATCTAGGAGATCTGACAGATGAAATAGGTGACGGTGATTACATCACAGAATTTTGCTCAGGCGGTCCAAAGACATACGGGTATTGGACAGCTAATGGCAAAACATGCCTGAAGGCAAAAACAATCACTCTGAATGCTGAAAATTCAAAGGTAATCAAGTTAGACACGCTGATTGATCTTGTTGACCATTATGTGGTGAATAGAGACTGTTCTCGACACATACTCGCGCGTACTGATAACATTGTAAGGAATAAAAAGCAACTCACACTGAAAAACAAATCAGTCGTTAAACGTTTTAAAGTTGTGTACAACAAACGTGTCCTACTCTCTGATTTCTCGACACTACCTTATGGGTACTGAGGAGTATACGGATAGGTCTAATCGGGGGTTGAGAGATGTCACGGGGTTTGATTTCAGACTTCAACATCCTTTCTCTTGTGTAATAAGCGGTCCTTCAAACTCTGAGAAAACCTTTTTTGTAAAGTCGTTGATTGCAAATGCTGACAAGGTGATTTCGAATAAAATTGAAAACAATGTGTACATTTAGCCTATGACTGTTGGCAACCTCTTTACGACGAGTTATTGAAGATAAGGGACATCGATTTCATTGAAGGAATACCCAGCACTCTAGATGATGACGATCTCCTACCGGTAACCAAAAATAATTTGTTAATTATTGACGACGTGATGAAGGATGCAAGTAGCAACACCCAGGTTGAAAAGGTGTTTACGCAATATGTGCACCACTGTAACTTTAGCGCTATTCACTTGGTTCAGAATTTGTTTTTTCAGGGAAAATCTAGCAGGACTATCAGTCTGAATACAAATGATCTATTGTTGTTTAAAAACCCAAGAGACAACAACCAGATCAGCGTTTTGGCCAGACAAATGTACCCTGGTACCACAAAGTTTTTCATGGAATGTTTTAAAAATGCCACCGAAAAGCCTTACGGGTACCTCCTGATTGATTATAAAGCGAAAACCCCAGATCCACTTCGTCTCAGAACAGACCTGCTTTCAGAGTATCCGGCTGTTTATGTCCAGTTGAGGCTCCAACATGCCGGCGAGGGTTCATAGAAACTTACCGCTTTTGAAACTCTTACTTAACGCCAAACCAGCACAGAGACGCGTCATTTTGCAAGCGGCGTCAAACGAGTTAATCTTGACCCTGTGCGAAGTGGTTTTTAAACATTCTCCGTGGCACCATACCACTTACAAATTCGCAGTATAAAAAGTTGGAAAAGAAGAAAACTGAGATAAAGTTTATCGCGGATAAAAAGATTGGTGTGCGTTGGAAGAAATGAGCCATTAATCAAAAGGGCGGATTCCTTATCCCACTCTTAAGTATAGCTGTTCCGTTTATAAGTAGTCTAATTGCATCGCCAGGAACTCATTCTGTCGTTGTTGATGACGAGCAAGATAATGTGGTTAAAGAAGTGTTGAAAAACGTGCCATCGAGAAACAGGAGGAATGCTCGATACATTTTAGATAAGATGTTTAAATCGAAAGACGTGGCTTTGTGGAGTGAATCGGGCGAATTTATTTTAAACGGCTCCGTTATTCCTGGTTCTCACATATTTGATTTAGTAAAAAGTGTTACAGCGCCACAGACGGTGAACGACAAACGCAGACCGCGTGGTTGGCGCGAATTCCTCATACCCCTTTCCACAGTTCCAAACCGTCGTGTTAAAGATGAAATCAATTCATTTAAAAACATGGGGTCATATGGTTACGCAACACCTACAAAAAGTCCTGAAACATCCATGTTTATTAGACTGACATTAGACTGAATTCATTCTTTGATCGGGTCATTCGTATTTTAATATCAACACCGTTCAACATAAATTTTTCTTGAAAGAATATATCGCTGTGGATTGGTGTCAGCAACTCCAACACATTACTGGCGTTTGTAAACGCTGCTCTCTTTGTCAGTCCAATATTATCGCCCTCGGGGTCCGTAACATCCATATGTCCATGGCCATGTCTTTATAAAAGAGTCCGGCTGAGAAAAGTGTTTCCAGGGTGTGTCGATCGTAGTTGATTAAACATTCTATGATGCTGCGATACGGATATGTGTTTGAACTCTGTGAGGTCAGCCGTCGCCCAACGACACATCAACCTGAGAAAAAATAGTAGCACCGGCATAGTTTATCAAACCGACAGGCGCACCGTCTGCGATGTGTGTCCCATCGGCTTTTGTGATTTTGAGTCGTATGTACAATAGTGTATTGTTAATCTTCACCATTCCCCGCAATGAAAAACTCCAAAGGTGCCGCGCCAGATATTGCTGAAATCGGCGGCACTTCTACATATATGTTTTTTTCTATTGTCGTTTGTGTCAAACGGACTGCGAACTCTGTCCAACTCTGACTTAACACACTCTTCTGACATGCCGTGTATCAATGACATAATTAGAAGATGGTGTTAAAATTTCTTCCGTCCGATGTGCGACTACGCTGCTTAGAAGATGGTGTTTAAATTTCTTCCGTCCGATGTGTGACAACGGTGCTCAGAAGATGGTGTTAAAATTTCTTCCGTCCGATTTGCGACTACGCTGCTTAGAAGACTGTGTTAAAATTTCTTCCGTCCGATGTGCGACTACGTTGCTTAGAAGATGGTGTTAAAATTTCTTCCGGCTGGTGTGCGACTACGCTGTTTACCCCGCAACTTACTTTTTGACACTGGCCGCTTCTTACATCCCCCTTTGTTTTTCTTTGCGCGCGGGTCACACCTCATACCGGGCGGTCTTTTCGCAGATCTGCATAGCATCACCAACATGCCGGAACCATCCTGGTTGCTGGCATTGTTTGCCCGTGTCAGGACATTACTGACTACTTCGCTAACAATGTTTTTTGCAGCACTCTTCAGATGCGGTTTAGCAACGTTGAACCCTTTTTTAAAAAGTGGCATGGCCATTCGAAAAAGCCCTCGAAAAATACTGCCAATCCCCGCACCATACATAGTCGGGCTACCCGAAAAGCCATGCAACAGGCCTCCGGCCTGATTTTGATAATAAGCGACATAACGTTGTGGATCCAGAGTGTGCGGGTTAAACGGTTTCATCGTTTTAAAATCTGCACGTTTGTTTCACAGGTCTGAAATGAAGCTTCGCAACCACTTTACCGTACTTAAAATGAACAGTGTAGTCTTGATCAGTCTTTACTTCTATAGCGATGACACTGATGTACGTTTTAGACACCGGTACGTAGTGCGCTTTGTCGTATCTAATAGTGACTATCTCATTGTTTTCCCCGATATATGTACGCATCTCAACAGCGGGACAAAACAGTCACCCACAGCTTGATGCTCGATTATGTCTGTGTACACAAAAAGAGTGTATAAGCCCCCGTATATGTCTGCGGGGTGTGGAGCGTAAACCTTTTCCAGGTATCTTTCCGGCGTCTCCGGCCCCTCACCCGGGTCAAAAACGTTTATTGTATTTAACCCCAAAATTATTGCGAGTTTTCCATAGCACCTTAGTGCTATGTTACACTTTGTCTGCATGTAAATTTTGTTTTTCACAGCGTCATAACCAAATTTTGCATGGTGTTGCGCTAGGTGTAGATTAATCTCATCAACTATCGCCGTTACGTTCGTAATGTAATATCCTAGACGCAGCGTGTATCCGGTTGTCTCTTTAGAACTTTTATTAATGAGGATAAAAGTTCCATCTTCATTGCGAAAAGTCTCCCATGTTCTTGGATACTGGAATTCAATTAAACCAACCTGCCAATCGCCTTTTAGTATTATTGGCCTGGCCAGTTTGGTTCTGTACTTTGATATCTCGTTGTCAGGATACACTGACCGAGACGCGTTGCAGGGCAACGTTATGTAAAACCCTTCATCGCCCATGGCTTTGTCTACCTCAAATGAAACATAGCGTGCAAAAGCATGTTTTAAAAAAGGTTCTAAACGTCTACCACTTCTTCTTCACAAACCCAACTGTTGAATTTTGAAGGCCAACCGAGCTGTTTTACCAGAACCATGCTCTTTTTACCCATCTTTTCTTTCTAAAATCTTCTCAACTTTGAAGGTTTTATCCCTACCAACAATTATTTTTTGCAGTTCTTCTTCATAAAAACAACCATCTATTATATCACCGTCATAATCTTTCAGCTTGTAGACAGGTGGTGTTCGTGGGATGCTCTCCGATATGGTGAAAAATTCATGCGTGTAGTTTTGCTCATATCCCTTTGTAAAGAGGCCTCTCACTTTGGAAATTCTTACAATGTCACCAGTCTTGTATTTAAACACGACATTCCTGTCATTTGCATCCTTCGTACCATACAAAGTTTTAAATACTTTATTTTCGTTTTCTCAGGTTACATCTACAGGCCTCATCTTGATAATCCGATGATAACTGTTGTTGTAAGCGGTGATTAAATCTTGCAAAACGTCTACATATCGCTTAGAATTGACGGCCGTTAGATACCTCCATATTCTACCCTTAATTGTCCTATTGAAGCGTTCAACAACACTAGCTTTTAGCTTGCTGCCTGTGGCGAAATGGTGAATCCTGTATTTGGCCATTACATCGCGAAAATGTTTGTTAAAAAATTCTTTTCCTTCGTCAGTCTGCAACTTTTGGGGAACCCTGCCATCCATCAGTATGGATTCGAATGCTCTCGCCACCTCCACCCCCGTCTTGTTTTTTGAAACACGTGTCCATGCGTATTTGCTAAAAACATCTATACAAGTCAGCATATATTTGAAGTTGTCATTTTCCTTCGAGTATGCAGTCATGTCAACTAGGTCTGCTTGAAACTGTATGTCGATACCATGCACTACCACTCTATTCCTCTTACAATTAATACAAACAGGCTTGTGAAGTGTATAGGCATCTTCTCCGGCCAACCAATCAGAAACTTGTTTGTCGGACAATCGCACGCTTGTGTCTTTGAACACGGCTTCTTTTAAACGCGTTTTACCACCAAAAGAACCCGCGTTAGAGGGCGTATAGTAAACAGATTTCAAAAGATCTGTCATGATACCTACTGACTGAAAACCGGATCAAATAATGACATAAAATGTTTTGATCACCACCTTTTATTTTCAGCAAGAATACAAACTCACAAAGTGTCGAGGTAGTCTAAAAATTTAACACACACATCAATGTTTCTCTCAAGCAGAAAATCAACTAATATTTCAACCACAATACACACATTTACTGATTCATTTTTTGACAGTTCCTTTAGAAAAGGGCCACATGTTTTTGTCTTTGTCTGTGTCTTTGTCTTTGTTTGTGCACCACCCCCATCTCCTACAGGCACTTGTTTACAACTCAGTTGAAACCTGCCCAAACCGGTCCTGCTGGTCCCCTTATCAGCAGGACCCCCCACAGGTAACCCGAGGCACAGGCGCACCCCCAAGGACGGCCCCCAGGTCACCATTTGCCCTCTGACCTGTCCGTATCCTTCGACTACCAATCAGAGCGTCAACAGGGCCAAGGATACGGGACAATATAAAGGTAGTGGTGACCTCCCCCACCTCAGTACCACACCGATACCCGTGGAGTGGAGAACTGAGGAGACCAAGCCCTTGAGGACCGAGCCTATTGTGTTGTTGTTGTGTGCGTCTGTGCCAAAGTAAGTACAATGCCTAAGTTCAACTGGTTGCAATACAATTGTCTGTAGAGAGAGAAGGGTGATATGCATTCTTGTCCAATGTATATTGTATGTATATTCAATGTATGTATCCAATGTGTGCATGTTAGTAAGATTGTGTTTACCTGTTATGTGTATATGTTCTTATTGCATAACCATCAGTCCTGATTTATTCTCCCTGCTTATTCCTTGCAGGAAACCACACACATTCAACACACACACACCTACACAAACACAACTTCCAAAATCCTCAATAAAACCCTGAACCCGGAACCTGACTCCTGTGTCCTGACTGACACCCCACTGTGACAGCAAATTAGCCTGAACCTAGTTACGGGTGAAACTGCCCCCTCAGTTTCAGTTTCATTACACAAACATCTGTTATGTATGCACAAAGACAGGTGATGTATCCGATGTCAAAACCCCTTTGGCACGAGTCCGTGTAATCTAAAAGGTCGCTTACAGTCACATGACACAATTTGGCTGCGTTTGCACATATCTGCAACAGATGATGCCACTCTTCAGACATTTTCCTGGCTAACGCCATTTGGTTTTTAAGGTTGTGCAAACGTTGAACAGCGACCGTGCGTACTGTGTTAAAATTATTGGCCTCATCAGCTATAATTTTATATAAAAATGCTGTTAATTCAAACTTCACACGTTGTTTAACGAAACCATTTGACAGACCGCCCCTGCCACAGACATTCCCCATGTTGACACGAGTCAACCGCTTCTTCCCCACCAGCAGTCCAGAGTGTCAAAAACAATTTGCTCACACTGCGGATCAACAAGTTTTTCCCTGATATTCCTCAGTTTCTCACAAATGTACGGTTCTTCTTCCAGTTCGTAGACAATGGCTTCCACAGAGCTGTGAATTATTTGTGGGTGTGGATGTAGTCTGTATGCGCCCAGAAGACGCTCAATGGATTGTAGTAACTCTGGCTTAAAAAGTGTGAGACCTAGGCAGCAACCCGAGTCTCCAGGATGACACTAAGTGGCTATACAAAGCTCAGCAATAATCAAGCAGCTCTCCGGATTCCCAGGGAAAGATTTTTATTTTTACTGTAGAAGATATGGCCGCTACCAGTATTCCTCCTACACGGAGGGCAGACCAAAAAAAAAAAAAAAAAAAACAAAATTCCAATAGAAGAACAAAAAAAAAAACAAGTTAATAATAACTTAAACAAAATTACTCAAATTAACCAGCTGCACCCAGCTGCAGCATGCTGTCCTGCACAGGCACCAGCTAACCTCTCCCATTTTGTGCTGTATGCTGGCTATATATAAACCTGACCCCCCCCCAACTGAACAGGGGAGTCTTAGTGAACCTGTCTTTGCGAAACTTAATTAAATTCCAGTAACAGCTAAACAAAACAAAAAAGTAATATTATATTCAAAATAACAACAAAACAAACATTACATATAATAATATAATGAAACTACCAATATCCCTTCCTCCCCCCTCCACTCCTACGATAGACTTTCCCCCAAAGTTCGCGCGAGATCTACGGTGAAATCTCAGAAAAGGGACGTAGTCAGGGCGCGCGCTTCCTCTGACCACCTCCTTCCTGAGCAGCTGGCTTCATCCATGCACCGAGACCGCGCACGAGAGAGAGCGGGAAAACACAAACAACCAATGTATGTGGTAACTAATTAAATTGCAAAACTAACTAAACAAAACATAAGTATTGTAAAGGAATATAATACAGATAACTTAAAGGATGTTTAATGGCCAGTAATTCAAACCTGTAAATTGTTCGGAACCGCATTATACGGTAACGAACTACTGTGCTGTAAGAAACCGGCTAGCAACTAGTGAGGCGCCCATCGTACGCCTGAGCACACTCGCTATGCGTAGCGATCTCCCTGCTTTTACTTTAGGAATGAAGGGACAGTGGAGAAGCATCAGTTAGCTTCTCCACAAAAAGTTTCTGTTTTATTTCCTCGAGGTGTGATTGAAAAAAGTAGGCATCAGGTTCAAAGAGGCATGAATGCTGTAACTGGCTTGGGTGACTCACTTTACACCCGAAACAACATTCCCGCAACTTTACACCAATGATATGTTCTAGTATGACACCAACAGCAGCCTTTATGAGTCTGAACCCCAGCGGGGCGATGCATCCATCCACGTCTTCAGAAGTATGTGGTAGTGTCGACACAACCTCTACATCCCCTGGAGAAGACAGTGCGGTTGGCAATTCAGTAGACTCACACCTTGGCAAGTATGTCACATTCCTTCTCCCCAGATTCTCACACAATTCGGTAAGCCATTTGCTGCCTTCACATTTGTCAGGGCTGGGGCAAGGACTCAGTCGCAGACCACAAAAAAAATTGTCGTAACCGGCAGATTTATTGAGTCCACAAGCAAGATCGTTATCGGGAAAACAGGCAGGGTCAAAAACCAGAGAAGCAGTCCGAGGGGCAAATCCAAAAGCGGGTACACGATCAGGCAGGGTCAAAACACCGGGCAGGCAGATAAACAGGCGATCAGAGCAGAGGGGCAGGCAAAGAACAGGTCGAGAAACGGGCAGGTCAAAAAACGTAAAAACAGCCAAGAAAAACAAGCAACAAACCGCGGGGACGAAACAGGCAATAGCAACTGTGACAAACTAGCAACAGGACAGGGAAACACAGGGAAGATATAGGGCAGGGCTGATACCGAATGGGAAGCAGGTGTGCAGGCAGGCAGGTGAAGGTGATGAGGCAATCAGGCGGGTGGAGACCGGGCGGGGAGCGGGGCAGGGCTAGAACACAAGAAAACAAAAGCACATGGACAGAAAAACACAAAACACCACGGCTAGGGGGCAGGAGCACTGACAGTATTAGTCAGCGTGTCAACAAGTCTTTGAGATGAACCGTGTTGGAGGTGTCGACCTTTTTAATGCTTGTAGAGAATGGGTGGTGATTCCAAACTGTCCGCCCCACAGCCACACTCAAGGTCAGAAGTTTTACTTTGATGTCACAGTATCTGTCCAAAGCATCACACCATTTGAGCAGCCTGTCTATCTTCTTGAAAACGTCGTGTAGAGCAGGCATGTCTTTCCAAAGAAACATAACTTTAAGGTCACGCATAATCCTCTCAACATTTATATCTTCACACGCCTTCACGATTGTGTATTCACCGCTACGCATATAAACGTAATCATCAGGATCCTTTTCAAGATGATTAGCAAATATATAGTAGCTTTTTTGCGGTGTCACACTATTCCACGCAGCATTGTAGATGCTGTCCAAACCAGGGACTTCAAGGTCTCTCCAAACTTTGTTTCCAAACAAACTCCAGTCTTTAGCTGGGAATGAAACGTGCAACACGTCGTCTGTAAACATCTCCCCAGATTCAACGGTATACAGTTTCACACAACGTGAAACTTTGTCAAAAACATATCTGCCAACACGACCGTCAGACAACAGCCATTCGTATTCCAGAGCTTCCTTCTCATTTTGAAGAAACCGGATCAAACCCCCGGATTTCTTCTTTTTTGGCGCAAAAGTCATTTTGTCGTCCACAATAGTGTCGGAAATAGTAGTGAGAGGTACCCTCTTTACACTCTTTGTCACTGTGGATGCCGACATTTTTTAAACAGCTAACTAGTTAGATTTAGTCGCACAACGAAAACGCACAGAATACCATCCCCCAGTCAAACACAATTTATAACCGTCAGGACAGGTCGACACATGTCGCAACATGTCCGGGGCATCACACAACCTACAATCACGCCTTTTTTCTTTTGTAATAAAATCCTAAGATAAATCTAAACCGTGACACACACTCGCAAATATAGATAGATAGATAGCAAACAGCTGCCCCACCGTCAAACTGACCTGTCAATCAAACCAAACTGTCAATCAAACCAAACTGTCAATCAAACCACCCTGTCAATCAAACCGACCTGTCAATCAATCAGGCTTACAAGGAGGGGGCTATAAATCATTTTTGACAGGAAGTGTAGGATATATACTACTGAGGGGTGAACGAAGAAAGTGATGCGCCACTGCCCGAGGGAGACTCAGGAGATGTGGTAGGACTGCCATGCATATATGAAGTGCTGTTGCCTTGGGATGTAGAAGGACTGCTACATGAAGGCTTTGAGTGTGTTACGCCATTTTCCGGGGAGGACAGAGGAGGACATGTAGTAGGACTGCTACATTTTGGATTGCTTGAATGTACTGCGCCCTTAACCGGGGGAGACTGATCATCTCTGAGAGGCTCGGAGAATTGCCTGCTTATGGCTGCCACCTTTTCAATAAAAAAGGAAGCAAAGTCGTTTGCTGACAGGGTTGTGTCAGGTGGAGGTGGGGGCGGACATGGTAGTGTTTTGAAGGTGGAAAATAGTTTCCGAGAGTCAGTGGTATTGCTTATTTTGTCATTGTAGTAAGCCGTTTTGGCAGCAGAGATGTTGGTTGAGAAGGAGAGTAGGAGAGTTTGATAACCTTTGAGATGAGTGGGATCTCTGGTTTTTCGCCATCTTCTCTCAGTGCACCTGAGGTCAGAATGCAACAACCGGAGGGTATCCGTTAGCCATGGATGAGGCGGGTTGGAGCGGGCCTTTTTAGTGGATAGAGGACACAGGCTATCCAGGCATGAGCTCAGCGTAGAGCAGAGAGATTCTGTGGGCTCATTGACCTCTAATGAGGTAAAAGTGCTGAGAGGAGGCAATGCGGACAAGACCACTTCAGAGAAGCGGGTGGGAGACAGGTTGCGGAGGTTGCAGTGGTAGGAGACCATTGGAGGTTGTACAGTGGACTGCTCACGGAGGCATACAGTAAACTGAATGAAGTAGTGGTCAGAGAGGTGCAGAGGTGTAACCATGAGGCCATTTGTTGCACAGTTTCGAGTGAGAATCAGGTCAAGTTCTTTGCCAGCTTTGTGAGTTGGAGGGATGCAAACCTGTTCCAGATCGAAAGCGGATATCAGGGACAGGAAGTCAGCAGAGTTAGGATTGTCTAAGTGGATGTTCATGTCGCCTAGGACAATTAGTGGAGAGTCATGTTGAGGAATGGAGGATAGCAGCGTGTCTAGCTCAACCACAAAATCACCTAATTGTCCTGGTGGATGGTAAATGACAACCACAGAGACTTGGACAGGGGCTGTAACTTTCACGGCATGGTACTGAAAGGAGGCATATTTGGTGGGAGGCAACCGTTGTGTGAATTTCCATTTGTTGGAAATTAGAATGCCTGCCCCACCTCCTCGCCCAGATGGACGGGAGGTATGGGAGAATGAGTAGTTAGTGGATAGCGCAGCCGGGGTAGCAGTGTTTTCAAGTTTGATCCAAGTCTCAGTTAGCACAAGTAGCTCAAGAGACAGCTGATTGGCATATGCCGTAATGATGTCAGCTTTGTTAACTGCAGATTGGCAGTTCCACAACCCAACAGAGAAGGTGGCAACTGTGAGTGAGGATTTTTGTAATAGCTGGAGGTTAGCCAGATATCTTTGCCTTTTAGCGTGATAGTATGGTTTGCGGTTGCCGGAGATAACGGGAATGGGCAGGAGGCACAGGAGGTTGTGGTGCCTAGGTTAGTTTTTTTTTTTGCGCCCAGGGCAATTAAGACAGATTGCCTTTTCAGTGGCCTTGCTCAGTGGACTTGCACAGGTTGACTCACTGGTCTTTACCCAAGTAGGTCTTAACACAAGGAGGTCTGAACACAAGGGCTGACGCTTCAGCGACAAGTCCTAGTGGTAAGCATGACCTTAATTAGACGCGGCTGTTCACGCATCAACTCTGATTGCAAGGTGAGTACACCCTCCAAGATTAGCAACACAAAAGGTTTGTTTTGGGGGCGTGAACTCAGTCACGCTCCCTGATTGCCCTGAAACTCACACAGCCGGCCGAAACTCGTGGTTACAATGCACTGGTTAGAGTGCTGAGAAGTGCTAGTTAGCACACAGGAATAAGATAAATAGAGAAATAGCACTTACGATACAGCTGCGATCTCCACATGCCCTGTGAGCTTGTCCTGTTAAGGCATTCACTGTTAAGGCTTTCACTGTTAAGGCATGTTGCATAGCAGTTTTCAATGACACACGTTTGTATGTAATCCTTTACTTTGACACTGACAAAGTCACATCACGATTAGTTCAAACAGAGCTTAGTTGCGTAAGCTTACCAACAACGCGCTCATCTAACCTAAGTAAAATATTGCATTGTCACCGCTGTTTTTTTAAAAATTAACGCTAAATAAAACGAGACAAGTTTTCAATGTTAGCTGTGTGCCGTTATCAAGGCAAGCAAGCTAACTAGCTGGATACCTAGCAGGTTAAAGGGAACTTCAGGACCGTTGATGTCCAAGTTCTACCTAGCTAGCTAGCTAGCTGCATTAAATGTGATGACATAAAACTAGCTACGTGACGTATATTCAGAAGAATATAATCGTTTGTAAAGTCCATGCACGTGATAAGCGAATTCTTGCATACAGAGTTTGCATTTAACTTTGTTAGGGTTGTCCTTCAAAAGTTTGAAACTCCTCCATAGCCTACGTAAGACCTACATGGTTATAGCTAGCCTAGTTTAGGCTACCAACCACTCCATCTCAGGTTTCAGCGTCTCTCATCAGTTAACCACCAGCGCATGTTGTCACATGGATTTTTTTTAGCAAGCGCGCCAGCTAGCTCTGCTAGAATGTAAAAAATATATTTATGATTACCCTTATTTATAATTCCTCATTGAAATGTTATCCCTGTGCTTTTTTTAAGCTTCTATCTGTTTTATCCTGTTATTGTAATGCACACTGACTGACAAAAAAAAAACGACTGCTCGACTTGAAGAATCTCAGTCGACTGACAGATGATTCGACTCGACCCGTCGACTTTCAGGGGGCAGCCCTACCAAAAATCCATCAAAACATAGTTTATTTGAAAACTGCATAATAACACTACTAAACACAAAACACAAGGATTGCACTGGTGTAATGTAACATGCTTATTGATTGTAAGATTCCTTTCAAAACAAAACATAGCGTGAGGGGCACTTACATGCTCACAATTGTCTCAGCTTTGGTGCCAGCGCATGTAAAACGCTCATCATAGAATTTTCAAATTAGACCAGCTGTATACAGTCCATGGATCGAAAGCTCTGGTTGTGTTTCAGCAGAGGGTAGGCAAAGGTCCCCTTCTGAGCTGCCCATTTCAGATCACCACCATCAGTGTTTGCCCCAATGAAATGGTTAGCAACGGTGCTACTTCCCGCTAGTAGCCACCGCTTATATTTGGCCCTCTTAATGTGACCTTTTATGTTGGCATTTCCACCGTGCGCGACCAAAAATGTACTTTTATTACTGTTGAATTCAGACGCATGGTGCATTGTTTATGTTTTTTGATTGGGTTAGGTAATAATGAGTGGGACACAACATGATAAACATCTGTGTAATCACTGAAAACCGGGACAATTTGGTAGTGAATGTTGAAAACCGAGACATTTTAGTGTTTTACAGATATTTGTCGGGACACGGGACACCCAACTTCAAACCGGGACAATCCCGGACAAACCGGGACGTCTGATCACCGTACTCTACTGTCACAATTATTGCTACGCAGCACACAAACAGGGAAAATCTACACGATGGGTAACATTAGGTACCAAGCTAATGTCTTATATAATGTCTCTGATGGAGATCAGTGCATTATTGCGCCAGCTTTTCCGCCAAATATTACATGTAAAAGAGGACACAATTGTGTCTGACAGAATTAAAGTATGGACCATTTTTGGATTGTATGATCGTAATAGCGTGAGCATTTATTAACATTTGGAATTTATTGTGCTTTTTTCAATTTCTTTCAAAGAAGAAATTAGCTTGCCAACTTAGGGTATCAATTAGGTAACTAGCTTGCTAGTCACCTGCAGCTAGCTTTCGGCAGGGACATTCTAAAACGCTTAACGTGAAAAACGCTTAACGTGGCTTAATGTAACTAAACGTCGATCAGAGAAGACCAAATTTCTCTCACACATCTCTTGTCATAGACACTTTCACATATCAAAAAATCAAAACCGAAATCCAAGGAATATGGTCATTATCTTACGTTAAGCGTTTTCCTCTTTTCCTCTCCATTGATGCCCATTATAAGGAAAAAGCTTAACGTGGCTTAATGTACCTAAACGTCGATCAAAGAAGACCAAATTTCTCTCACACATCTCTTGTCATAAACACTTTCACATATCAAAAAATCAAAACCGAAATCCAAGGAATATGGTCGTTATCTTACGTTAAGCGTTTTCCTCTCCATTGAAGCCCATTATAAGGAAAAACTTTAACGTGGCTTAATGTACCTAAACGTCGATCAAAGAAGACCAAATTTGTCACACACATCTCTTGTCATAGACACTTTCACATATCAAACTAGAAAAGTGCATTTCCCAGAAGCGAAAACATGGTAACGTATATGAGACGATCGCAAGGATGTGGCTAAGTGGTTGCTAGGGTGTTGCTAGATGGTTACCAGGGCGTTACTAGGTGGTTGCTAGGCTGTTACTAGGTGGTTGCTAAGGTATATAAGGTGGTTGCTAGGGTGTTGCTAGGGGGTTACTAGGGCGTTGTTAGATGGTTTCTAAGGTAAATGATTTGGTTGCTAGTGCGTAGTTGGGTGGTTGCTAGGGTGTTGCTAAGTGGTTACTAGGGGGTTGCTAGGGTAAACAATATGGTCGCTGGGGCAATGCTACGGCGCTGCTGGGCGGTCGCCAGGGGGCTGATAAGTGGCTGCTAGGGTAAACAATATGGTCGCTGGTTGTGGCTAGGGCGTTGCTGGTTGGTTGGCAGGGTGTTGCTAAGTGGTTGCTAGGGTAAACAATATGGTCTCTGGGCGTTGCTAGGGCGTTGCTGGGTGGTTACCAAAGTGTTGCTAAGTGGTTGCTAGTTGGTTGCTAGGGTGTTGCTAGGCGGTTGCTAGGGTGTTACTAAGTGGTTGCTAGGCGGTTGTTATGGTAAACAATATGGTTGCTAGGGACACACCCACCTTTGGTGAGTGTTGGGTCACATGACCCAAAGCAGCATATGAGGTACTGTGACCGTAGGCTGAAAGGTGACCGCGCGGTAAGACTTTGAAAAATGAATTGAAGTCAATGGGAGGATGGAGGGATGAATACACGAGTAAAAGATGAGTGCGGGTCAGTATGTGTTTCAATGAGTGTTGGGTGGCATGACCTGAAGCAGCATATGAGGTACTGTGACCGTAGGCTGAAAGGTGACCGCGCAGTAAGACTTTGAAAAATGAATTGAAGTCAATGGGAGGATGGAGGGATGAGTGAACGACAAAAAGACGAGTGTGGGTCAGTATGGCTTTCAATGAGTGATGGGTGGCACGACCTGAAGCAGCATATGTGGTACGGTGGTTGTCGGGCCAAACGTGATGGAGTGGTAACACTTTGAAAAATGAATTGAAATCAATGGGAGGATGGAGGGATGAATAAACGAGTAAAAGATGAGTGCGGGTCAGTATGGCTTTCAATGAGTGATGGGTGGCATGACCTGAGGCAGCACATGTGGTACTGTGACCGTAGGCCGAAAGGTGACCGAGCAGCAAGACTTTGAAAAATGAATTGAAGTCAATGGCAGGATGGAGGGATGAATAAATGAGTAAAAATACTGATTAAAAAAATGACAAAAAGACGAGTGCGGGTCAAAACGGTCTTGGATGAGTGTTGGGTGATTTGTCCCGAGGCAACATGTGAGGTATGGTGGCTCTGGGGTGAAAAGTGAGCGAGTGGGAAGGCCGTGAAGGGTGAGGGGGGCGATTTTGAAAATGAATGGGAGTCTATGGGAAAAAAGGGATGAAAAAATGACAAAAAGCGGAGAACGAGTGCGGGTACGGCTTAGCTGTATACAAGCAACCTGATCGGGGTCAGACCGGACGGGTTACAGTTGGTTTGGGGTGGATATCTCGAAAACTGTGGGAGGAGAAGCGTCCCCAAATTTGGTGGAATAAGAAGAAAAAGAATAAAACTAAAGAATAACAATAGTCTGCTTGCAATGCTTCTGCTTGCAATGAAGCACACTAATAAAAGTAAAGGATAACAATAGTCTGCTTGCAATGCTTTGCATGTCTGTGTGCGCGCGTGCGTGGTCAGGTTTCTGTGCATACAAGGCCGGATACAGGGGGGTGCTGGGTCGGGCCACGCCCCCCAAGTCCTCCCTCTACGCATGCCTTCAGCCAAAAATCGGTGTGATTCGCCGTTTAGCAGGTATGCTAAAACCGGTGCGATTAGAACACTAGATTGGAACAATTCTAGCTAATTTTAGCTAGAAACATCGAGTTAACATTAAAAAATATAGCAAATGCTAACTGAAAACTATGAAAAGCTTAATAAAGCTAATGAAAACATAACAAACCATGTAATGTAACATGTGCGCTACATATCATAAAAATAAATTAGGTGCGAAAGGGTTAATTCCATTCTTCAAATTGTTTTCCCACTAGTCTCTGATTGGCTGGTTGGGCAGCATAAAACTCAGAAACAAGTCAATCGCCTTTGTCACTCGAACTGTGGTCGCGAACTTGTCACTTGTCAAGTGCTTCTGAAGTAGCTAGCTCCATTACGCAAGGAGAAAGCTAGTTAAATCTAGTCTGATTTTGTGATAATCCATCTTTTGGTTAATTGTTTTTATTTGAACCGTTTCAGTTTAGATTTTTGCAATCTAGACATGGATGAATTTATTAGAGTTTTTGCCCAGAAAATAGAAAACTGATGCTGTGATATGAAAATGTGAATCACAAACGTTATGGGGCTAAAAGGTAATTAACAAAAGAGAAAGCTAAAATGATAAAAAAAAAAGAGGGAAAAAGTTCAGAGATGTCCAAAAAATTGTTAAGAAAAGAAAATTTAAGCTGTCCTATTAGGAGTGGATGTGTGTTTGGAAATAAGAAGTTAATTACTAATGGTCTAGGCATGGATGAGTTTTTGCAAAAAGAAATAGAAAACTGATACCTTGATTTGACAAAGAATATGAATGCAAAAATATGACTGAATCACATAAGTTATGGGTGAAAAACTTAAGTATGCCTATATAAAAAAGGAAAAAAAAAGTATAGTTAATAAAAGATAATTTCTTCCTACGATGGGGGGTGGTGGTGGTGGGAATATGTTACTCAATAAGATGAAAAATATGCATGAAAATGTAACAGAATCACAAAAGTTATAGGGGAAAAAAGAATAAAAAAAAGAAAAGAAATGGAAAAAAAAAAACATTTAAAGTATAGAATGGGGGTAAACAAGCCAAAAAAGTACAGTAAAGTTAATAAAGATGTCCTCCCAAGATGGGGGGGGTTGGTAAAAGTGACTATGAATATATGACTGCAATTTAAATGATGCCCCCCAGAAATTTTCACTGCACCCCCAGTCAAAGCAGGCTACACCTGGCCCTGTGTGCGTACCCTAAGATGAATTCCTGCAGGCGCCCCTGCCCATCACGAACTAGGCTACTCGCGGCAAGGGATTGCTGTAGTACTCTCAAACACTAAACACACGCATTTCCTGCTGTCTCCCGTTTACCCTGTTTGATAGCTAGACATTGTAGAGTGTATGCACTGCTATTAACCTCAACATTTTTTTTCACTATCACAATGCCCTAATGATTTAATGAAGGATAAATAACTCATACATCGATTTTAGTTTCTAAAACATATTATTTAAAACATCTTTTATTAAAAACATGTAAATCTGCCACTTGAGATACCTTTGTGCATATGTCCCTTCTGTTAATGTTCCGCCGTTTCGGGGGTCCTAAAACGAGCTGGGAACTGACCTGCCTCAGTTGTGCCTGTCACAGATGTAATCACAAACGATACCCTCATGATCACATGGTCAGGTGATTCTAAAGCGATATTGGTAGCTCGGCGGCGCAACCGGCACAAACGGCAAAATGAAGCCAACAAAAAAACAAAAAAACCACAGCGTTTTTTTCCACAAAGCAAACAATGTAAGTAGACTTAAATTCCACATATACCCAGCCCATGTTCAATGCAGCTGTCAACACGTTTCCCCCATATTTCAGATAGACATGTTTAAGGCTTTGTTGTTTGAATAGGGATATAATCTCTAATAGCCTAAATAAGTAAAGATGATAGTTTTGCACTTGCCTGAAGTGATAAATTCAAAATAAGAGTGGGACTTGCTGGACTGGAGGTGAGGAGAAGCCTAGTCTCGTGTTACAGTCAAATTCACAGGACTTTTTTCATTAATAGATATTTGTTGTTGCTAACTGAATTTTTACATTGCCCTGGCTATCAGGGCAATGTAAAAATTCAGTTAGCTGACTTTTATAGTGTTAAACCATTAGCCCAAATTATGTGAAATGCCTCATCAAGCATAGCTGTATAAGCACAAAAGTTGAGACCTTTTGCTCACAGTTTGGTCCCCCCCCAATTTCAAAAATCTCTCCTGTGCCGCTGATTATTAGTGTGTTCGCAATGCGAAGCATTGCAAGCACACTACTGTTATCCGATAGTTTTCTTCTTCTTCTACCAAATTTTGCTGCGCTTCTCCTCCCACAGTTTTCGAGATATCCACCCCAAACCAACTGTAACCCGTCCGGTCTGACCCCGATCAGGTTGCTTGTATACAGCTAAGCCGTACCCGCACTCGTTCTCCGGTTTTCGTTGGTTTTTCATCCCCTTTTTCCCATAGACTCCCATTCATTTTCAAAACCACCCCCCTCACACTTCATGGCCTTCCCACTCGCTCACTTTTCATCCTAGAGCCACCATACCTCACATGTTGCCTCGGGACAAATCACCCAACACTCATCCAAGACCGTCTTGACCCGCACTCGTCTTTTTGTCATTCACTCATCCCTCCATCCTCCCATTGACTTCAATTCATTTTTCAAACTCTTACTGCTCAGTCACCTTTCAGCCTACGGTCATAGTACCACATATGCTAGCTCAGGTCATGCCACCCAACACTCATTGAAACCCATTCTGACCCGCACTCGTCTTTTTGTCGTTCACTCATCCCTCCAAACTCCCATTCACCTCGGTTCATTTTTAAGGTCTTACCACTCGGTCGCTTTCAGCCCGACAGCCACCGTACCACATATGCTGCTTCAGGTCAAATCACCCAACACTCATTGAAAGCCATACTGACCCCGCACTTGTCCTTTACTCGTTTATTCATCCTTCCATCCCCCCATTCACTTCAGTGCATTTCTCAAAGCCTTACCACTCGGTCACCATTTGACCAATAGCCACGGGACCTGATATACTGCTTTGGGTCATGTGACCCAACACTCACCAAAGGTGGGTGTGTGCCTAGCAACCATATTGTTTACCCTAGCAGCCACCTAGCAACACCCTAGCAACCCCCTAGCAACCACTTAGCAACACCCTGGCAACCACCCAACAACGCCTTAGCAACTAAATCATATACCTTAGTAACCATCTAGCAACAGCCTGGCAACCACCTAGCAACAGCCTAGCAACCATCCAGCAACAACCTAGAAACCGCTTAGCAACATCCTAGCAACAACTTAGAATCACCCTAGCAACCACTTAGAATCACCCTAGCAACCACTTAGCCACTTCCTAGCGATTGTCTCATATACATTACCACATTTTCGCTGCCGGGTTGCAGTCACACTCTGCATTTTCTTCAGGAAATGCACTTTTCTAGTTCTTCTTCTTTTTCTTCTTATTCCACCCAATTTTGACCCGCTTCTCCTCCCACAGTTTTTGAGATATTGACCCCAAACCAACTGTAACCCGAGGGGGTGCTTGCTCCCTCTCTCTGTCACTCCTGATCGCCTGAACTGTCATTTCGCCTGATGGCTTCAAGTTGCCGAATTTCATTAACATTCCATGGTAGTCTCTTCCTGTGTGTAGTGGTGGGCAAAGCGAGGCTTTGTGAAACAGTGAAACGTTTGAACCAATTCGCTATATGCACAGTTACTTCCTGGTTTTAGACAAGCCAGCTTGGGCATTTCCGGTGAACTGTCAAAGATGTCGTTGCCTGCAAGATCTACCTTGAGTCGACATCAATGATGTACACCGCCTAATTCAGTCAAACTCAAAGGCTTCATCAAGAAAACGTGAAAAAGGATTTAGGCTGTACATATAAGTACATAAAAGTATAATTCTGTTGTTCTATAGGCTACTAGACAGCTAGCTACATAGCCTAAACACTAAAGATAGCGTAACATCGGTAAACAGAATATAACTATGCTCTGTTGGCAGCATCGAAATGTATAGATATGTCTCCCGCTACTCTCCTTGAGATAACCAGGCATGGCACTAACATAAAATTGTGTGTTGCTATGTTGTTATCAATAATTTCATTATTGTTGCTGAATTCGTTGCTTCTGTTTCTCAGTTTCTGACAAGAATGAGGCGGGAGAGGTGACTGTGAGGGCAAGCTGCTTCAGGTCGATGAGGAAAAATGAAAGACCACACAACTTGAGTGTAGGGGAATGAGAGCAGGTTCAAAATAATAATGTTAAAAGTCTCTGCTTTCTGGGAATGAAAATGTTATTTGCCAGCATAATATAGACTAGAGAAGAGATAGCGACTGTAATATTGTTTGGACCTACAGCCTACTGTTGCTGTCAGGCCAATAGAACCGTTTACCAACTGCCCTCTGTATATCTAACAAATATTTTACTCAATAGTACATAGTTCACTATCTAGGTTTAGTGTGTAGTAGACATATGGGACACAGATCAAGATTCCCAGAGAGTATAAACAGTTAGGCTGCCTGCATTTGACAATGTACACAGTGAGCAAGGTTAAGACATCACTAGCTACAGTGTGAACCCATGGAATTCTATTAATAAATATTTATTTCAGTAATATCACAGCCACTCTATATTTACCTGAACCTCAAAACACATAGGCTATATTAGAGTTTCTCAACGGGGGCGGTACCGCCCCCCAGGGGGCATTCGGGCAATGCTGGGGGGCGTTGTGAACGAGGTAGCTGAAAAGGAGGCACTCAGGCATAAATGGGGGACGTTAGTGACAGCTGTCAGTACAAACAGTGTTCATTTGAATTTAAAATAAAAGATATTCTTATGTCTTTGTGCGAATGATTAGGCTATGTAAGCGATTTTTCAGTGCTTTTATTTTGAAAGGTCACACTGGAAGTGATGGTGATGAGTTACGCGGTTTTGACTGATGAATGAAGAAGTTAATAAAGCTTGTCGATCAGTTCGAGCTCCCGTCTCCTTGTTTAATTAATTATTATTAAAAGTATAGGCTTACAACAGAACGCTCAGTTACAATTATAGTATTTTCATGCTGCCGGTGCTCTGACTTCTCCTCATACACTACCGGCAAATGATTTCCATAGCAACGCCTATAAACAAATCCCTACCAGCAGCAGCCAGAGCTGTCAGAGCGACAGTGGTCAGGTCAGAACGGCTTCTGACGGTTTTCTGACGGCTTCTGACAGCAGTCCAGTTTCGCGGATTAAGATTCCATGACCAATCAAAATGCACACAAGCACAATTACGTAGGCTATTAGCTAAAACTGTAATATCAAAACACAATCAAACAACATCAAGAACATGGTGGAAAACAAGAAAAAATGCAGACAGTACAACATCGAGTACATTTATTACGGTTTTATTCCCTCACCCACAAATTTACAACTCCCAATGTGCCTGCTTTGTGAGCAGGTTTTTTCTAAGGAGGCAATGAAACCCTCGCGTTTAAAGGAGCACCTTACTAAAATACACCCTGACAAGGCGTCTAAGGATGCTGCGTACTTCCAAGCCCTCAGGGAGCAGCATTCAAAACGGACGCTTACCAGTCTGTTTGCTCGGAAGGTAAACCAAACAGAGAGCGGGTTAGTGGCTTCCTATAATATCGCTCCACTAATTGCCAAGTCCGGCTTGCCATTTACCGTGGGGGAGAGGCTGGTTGTCCCGGCGATAAAAGAGGCCATCTCCACTGTCATGGAGCGAGACCCATCACCACTCCTAAAGGCCACCCCGCTCAGCAATGACAGTGTGGCACGGAGAATCAAAGAGATGGCACTAGATACTGCGCAGCAGTTGTGTGCCACACTGCGTGAACGTCCATTCAGTATCCAGCTGGATGAAACTACAACGGCAGACAACAATGTTCTCTTAATGGCCTATGTCCGTTATGTGTCGGTGAGAGATGTTGCTGAGGACTTTTTGTTCGCAAAGTATCTCTCCACAGACACATGAGGGGAGACGATCTTCAGCGCCCTCAGTGAGTACCTGCAGGAGAAGTCTATTCCGATGGCCAACATCCTTGCCTGTGCCACAGATGGAGCTCCCGCTATGGCTGGCAGGTACCGTGGCTTCTCCACTTTGCTGAAGAAGCGTGCACCCCAAGTGTTGACAGTGCACTGCGTGTTGCACCGGCATAACTTAGTGGCCAAAAACATCAGTGCTTCACTCCACCAGTCACTCAGTGTACCATTCAGAGCCATAAATAAAATCAAGGCCCATGCACTGAATGATCCACTCTTCAGGCAGCTGTGTGGAGAAAACGATGAGGCGTTTCAGCGCCTATTGCTCCACACCGAGGTGCGCCGGCTCTCCAAAGGCAACTGTCTGGCAAGGCTCTGTGAGTTGTTCACAACAGTCCTAGAGTTTCTTGAGGGTGCCGACGCAGCTTTAAGGGAAATGTTGTGGTCCTGTCGCCAAGACATCTTCTACCTGGCGGACTTTTTGGTAAAATGAATGAGGTGATGCTCAAGCTCCAGGGAGATGGAGTGACACTGGTCCATTCAAAGGCCACTATCCGCAGTTTCATCGTGAAGCTGGAGCTGTACAAACAGAATTTGAGCAGGCTCAACCATTTCCCTCAGCTGACCAAGGTTATTATTATTAGTATAATAATAATAATAATAATAATAATAATTATTATTATTATTATTATTAAGCCTATTGCAGACGAGTCCTGGGGTCCTAAACATTTATCTCAATGAAATAATGTTAGCCTTTCTGTACTTACATTCAGGATCACGACAAAAGGATCATGATGAGGTCAGGAGGTGTTTGTTCAAAAAAGGTTGAGAACCACTGGGCTATATTATCGTAGCTACTGTCGTCCCCTCACGACACTGATATTTAAATGACTTTTTCCTCTCTTTCACTTATTTTTTAATGTATTTGATAACTGCTAGGCCTAAATATTAAACTAACTATTAAAACTATTGATATAGCCTACAATAAGCTATTTGCACTGTTTTTATAGCTACCTCACAAAATTGAAGATACCGCCACAACAAGTGACGTTTCACCGGAAGTTTACGAGCTGGCTTATTTTTTTGGCGGAAATAGGCCTTTTTCACAGCGGAATAGGTTACCGGAAGTGTTCGTCGAAGCAGTGTATCGCCATTTCCGGCTTTTGCTAGCTGCGTGTTTAACATGGTATCGGGATATCGCTTCTCTAGTTCACGTTTGACTTTGCCGAAATTTGGCCAAGATGATGTGGTGCAATTAGTGAAGGAGCATTCACAAGTCAAGGGTTCCAAGCTGGACAAAGGCAACAAGTTGTTCTTCGAGCAGTTTATTTTTAACTGTAGGGATAGGTAAATTGCAAACTTAACCTAGTATGATAGCTAGTTAGCTTGTAACAACTCTGCTCGCTAACGCTAATTATAGCCAGTGACTACGGACTATTTATCTAACATTAATTATAGCCGACATAAATACAGTATAATAGGAAGCTGTTTTTGAGTTTTAAAGTCTAGTAGAGTATGCCAATTTTCAGTATTTGGGTAGAAAAATGAGTTAATATTGTGTCTGCAGCAAGCTGCTTCCATTTAGTGTGCGTAACGTGAGACACTCATTTCATGTTATCATGAAATGAGTGTCCTTTATATGCAGTGTCAGATTTAGTGAACGGGGAAGTGGTAGTACAGGCAAGCTGCTACCGGTCAATGAGAGAATGAGGAGCCCCATACACTAGCGGTTGCATATATTGATCAGGAAGTCTAGCCCTGAGTCCAAAATGATGCCGTAGTCCCTATTCCTTAAAAACCTCAACATGCATTATAGGTATTCTGTGCTCTCTGGTGTACATCATTTGGACACTAATCTATCGCAGTACATTGTTGGATTTCAAAAGTTCTCCACTATAGTTTCAGACATGGCTACAAAATGGCAAACCCCCCCCAAAAAAACGGCGCGGTGCAGCACCGGTTTTCAGTCTTTTTCTGCCACTCTTGAGACATAAACATCGTCACTTTCGAAGTGCATGCCGCATATGAACGTGCTCCCACGGACTATATTAAAAGAAGGACCTTCGTCCCTCCTTATTAACTTCACCCAGGTGCTCCGCATTTCTTTGTCTTTCGAGAAATAGTGAAAACTAAGGTAAGGATGCTTCTGTTTTGAGTTAAAGCAGCCAGGTACACTGCAATAACACCGGCGAGAGGATTCCGCCATTGCTTCTTGATAAACCAGAAGTACAGATACACTGCTTCACTGAATTCCAACCTCCCGGAAATAGGAGGCATGATAAAGGCATATTCGTAACGTTCCATGCATATAGACAATTGTGCTGGAAATTGTTTCGAGGTTTCGAAACAATCCGACACCCATCTCCACGGTGACACCTACTGGCCACTTGCTACTGTCACATCTTGATAATGCTATTCCCCACGGTGGCCGAGACGGCTCAATGCACTGCAACTTCAGAAAACACATGCAAATAGACACAACACCAGCAAATTTAAAAAACATCTTCATCAATTTGACAACACATGCGCTGCAAATACTCACAGCACGAGCAAATAATGAAACGCGCTGCAAATAAGGAAACGCGCTACAGACTAGTACAAACAACAACGGAAATGTTTCCGTACTATTCTGTGAAACAACGACTCAAGACAAGTGTTGACAAATTCTGAACTACGTATTCTGGTGGGTTATGCCAGGCTATCAATACATATGATCAATACATATTTCGGAGAAATCACCATACAACAAACAAAGAAACAAAAGCTTTCAGATTGTCAGAGACAGCAAACTGGGACTGTAATGAATAGTGTGTCTCAATAAATATTTATTTTTTCTGTTCTGTTTATTAACATCTGTGAGGCTATTTCAGTTGCTTGGTACTTCAGTTTCATGTGTAAGACATGACATTTAGGAATTTAGGAAATCATACTTCATTTAGGGTTTCCAAGTGGAAATGATCCCACACCAAAGATCGGGATCTCTTTCGGGATCTCTCGGATTCTCCATCTTAGTCTGACCTATATATCAATCTATCTACACCTATCAAATTGCTATACTATCTCACCTATCTCGTGCTATCTGTCGCTATCACTCTCTATATATTAATATGTCACTATATCTATCCTAACTATCGCTCACTGTCTTACTAGCCTATCAATCAATATGTATCACTAACCTTATATCTAGCATAACTATCACTCAATAAATCGCGCTGTCAATCGCTATATGTCGCTATCTCTCAAAATTTCTCTCCCCTCACAAAAACCCTATAAATTGAAAGTACGAATTAAAGAAAGTTGTTTCTTTCAAATATGTCATGTACTTCAGCCCTCCTTCCTCTTTGGTTAAGGAGAATTTAGTAGAGTGCGCTCTATTACAAATATCTGAAATCTGACTCCAAAGACAAAACAAAATATCTATTGGTCATCGTTGGTATCAGTCACACCAATATACGAATCATAGGCGCTCTCTTCCTGTTACACCAGTGGCTGGTTCATATCATAGCCTACCCAAACATAGTGCCCTCCCTCTTCAATCGAAGGCTTGTGATTTGTCTAAACTTGCACTGGTGTCTTATCCTCCAATCCCTTTGAAGCGAATGAGAGGTCTAAATTTGAAAGCTAACGACTATGATATAACTTAAGTCTGTTCATTTTTGTGTAACATTTGATATCTGCTTGTGTTTTCTTTATAAACACCTGAGTTGGCCGAAGTAGGTGCTATTTGAAAATAAGCTCTTCAGCGTCCAACCAGGGTGATGTTATTTGCTTATTCGGTCGGCTTGCAAAACAAAGTTTGCATCCTACTAGATGCTAAAGTTACCACATTAGCCTCACTACAGAGTTCTTGTAGTTTCGTGAATGTTAACTTTTCTTATATTAGCTAACTCAGTACTGCTGTTCTGTTGCTTTTCGGAGTGTTTTCTTCATCGTAATCCTTTATGTGCAAGTATTTGTATGTATAAGTGTTTTTGGCTATACGTGTGTTAGGGCATTTAGGTTCTTTGAATTGAACACAGATGCGGGAGACAGTGATTGCTTCACCTGGAGAGCTAAGATTAGCTTCAGTACAATTCAAAAGAAGCTAATTTGTTCACGTTAACTCTCTAACTTGATGTAAGTTATCTAGACGAGGTCGCCAACTGAGCAGCTTAAATTTCTTGGTAGCGTTAAATGTTATTTGATGCGCTTCCAGACAGGATGAGTGCCTTTGCCGGGAATGATGAAAACGCTGCGATCGGCTGTCCTGAGAAGCACTGTGGCTCGGAGGTGACCAGCGACTTTGTCTCGGCAAAACCCACTGGAAGACCATCAATCCTACGCCAGTCCCAAATGGAGAATCTGGGCTCGGGAAATGTGTCGAGGAATGTCAAGGTACTCGTTTCCTTGCCGTAAATTGTTGCATATATTTGACTTGTATGGACATTTCC